>CAKNWT010319444.1:0-34383 GCA_932066315.1 Andricus coriarius
TTTTTGGTTGAAAATTGATCTTTCTTATTAAAAAATTCAACTATTTGGTTAAAATTTTATTTTTTGGTTGAAAACTCTATCATTTGGTTAAAAATATTCGTTTTGTTTGAAATATCAATTATTACATTTTTTTTCTAAATTCATCTCGGTTGATTAAAAATTAATCTACTTTGTGGAAATTCATCAATTTCGTTAAAAAGTCATTTTTTGTTGAAGATTCTTTATTTATTTGAAAAATCCCCTTCTTGGTTAAAATCTGTATGCTTTGTTTGAAAAATCGCGGTTTTGGTGGTTGAAAATTGATTTTTTGACAGAAAATTTTCAGTCTTTTATTTTTAGTGAAAACATTTTTTCTTTTTTTAGTTGAAAATTCAACTACTTCATTGAAAACTCATGCATTCTGTTTAATTGTTTAATTGAACCAAAACATACGAATTATTATAAACACGAGGTAAGTCATTAATCAAAGGAGATTCGTTTTTTAAACAAGAAGGGAAATTTTCAATAAAAGATTTGAATTTACAACCAAAAAATATTTTGCAGTCAAAAAATATCAATTTTTCATCAAAAACATGAAATTTTAAACCTAGAAATATGAATTTTCCAGCAAAAAAAAATTGAATACTCAACATAAAAAAGCTAATTTTCCAAGCGAAAATGGATTAGTTGTATTATCAGTATCAAACGAATTGATTGCTAACAAAAAAAATGAACTTTCAATAAAATAGTTCAATTATCAACCACAAAAAATAATTTTTAACTAAAATAATTAATTTTCAAACAAGAAAATGAATTTGATAACCAAATAGTTAGATTTTCATACAAAAAAATAATTTTCTACACAAATAGATACATTTTAAACAAAATATATGAATTTTTAACTGAAAATATACATTTTTAATCAAAAACAGAATAGTTATATGTTGAGTTAAAAAAATTAATTTTTATCCGAAAAAAATAATTTTCCACAAAATAGTTCAAATTTGAATCAAACAAATAAGCTTTCAACCAAAAAGATGACTGTTTCAATTTTAAACAAAAAAAAAATTTTTACGATAACAGATCAATTTAAAAAAAAAACATATTTTCACCATAAGAGTTGAATTTTCAACAATGAAAAATTTTTCAGTCAATAAAAAAAATGTATCCAGTATGTTATATTTCAACCGAAAATAATGACTTTTTATCAAAATCATTGAATATTCTAGAAAATGATAAAATTTTAAAATATAACTTTTTATTTTATTTTCTTAAATTCCCTCACCTTTAGCAATAGGGAGGTCCAAAAATGACATTTTTGTGATTTTTATGCATATCGCCAGGAAATTTGTTCGAATCCTCAAAAAAGTAAATCTGAGTTTTTTTTATTTCGAACAAAAATAATATTTAGAGGTGGCTAAAGCCTCATGAAGTTTAACACGTATTTCCCATAAGAAAAAAATAGTTTTTTGTAAATTTGATTCAGAATCGTCAATATTAGCTAAATCGAGTTTAAACTCAACATCTGTCTTCAAAATTAGCCATTTGATACGACTAAAATATTATTTTTTAAATATCACCCCCACAAGTCTGTTTTATAGGGTCCCAAAAAAACCGCATAAGTGAAAACATGGGTTTTGCGTGTTCTTGGCGCTAATTATGATTTTTTTGCTGTTTTTTAAGAAAAATTATTTCTTATACATAAAATGCTACTTCATATTGATAACTTGATGTTTAAATAAATTGTTTAAGCAATTTATTACTGTTTTCGGCAATTTTCTCTTAGAATCGAAATAGAAAATCGCGGTTTTTTCAACAATTTTCTACTTTTTATCCAATTTTCAAATAGAGTAAGGTAATACTTAATTATTGTTAAGAAATATAATTGTTTAATCAATATATCATTATTGTTAGTAATATTATCTTAGAATAATGCTAGAAAACTGCAGTTTTTACAACAATTTTTTTATTATGTGTCCAATTTTTAATCAGAGTAAGGTAAATAATGAATTAAAGTTGACAAAATTATTAGTTCAAACAATTCATTATTTTGATTTTAAATAATATTATGTTGAAATAATTTTGAAATGTTCCGGTTTTGTCTCAAATATTCAACTTTTTGTCCACTTTTCACTTGGAGTTTGGTAATAATTATTGAAATTAAATGTTAAATGGTTACATTTTTTTCTGAAATTTCTGGAATTTCAGAAAAAACTGCAGTTTTCTAGCACTTATCTAAGAAGAGATGGCTATAAACAATAATAATTAGTTTGAACAATTATTTTTGCGAAATTGAATTAAATATTAAATCACTTCAAGTGAAAAGTGAACAAAAAGTTGAAAATTTCAGAAAAAACCCGCCGTTTTTCTAGCCATATTCAAAGAAAATATTAATAAAAATAATACTAATTCGTTCAAAAACGCGACTTTCTAACTCTATTCTAAGAGAACATTTTTAAAAACCCTATAAAACCGACTAATGGGGGTGATATTTGAAAAGTAATTGTTTATTCATATTACATACGAAAACGTATTTTTTATGGGAAATACGTGTTAAACTTCATGTGGCTTGCGCCACCTCTAAATATATGTTTTTTTTCAACAACAAATAATGTTTTTATTTTTTTCTGGGTTCGTACAAATTTCCGGACTATATGCATACAAATTAAAAAAAAACAATTTCCAATGTATTTTTGGACGACCCTAGTTTAATAGTAATTCTGTTCTAGACTTTTAATTGCCAGATTTTTTATTTAAAAAAAAGATAAGAGGTGTTTGCTTCCAGGAAAGCGATAAGCACATGATAGCCTAGAGCTTGGGTCAGGTCGTCTTGACGATGACGAATAGTATCCGATTATTCCACGCAATTTATCTCGGCTTCGTCATCCACCCACCTTCCTTTCCTGCCACCCCACCCCTTCCTCGCATGTAACGCAGCCGGTAACTTAAAGAAGAAGAGCTAACACTCAAGTAATTACCTGCTCCATGTTTGAATAGTTGTACTATATTTTTGGTTACAGGGAACTCATCCACTTTTCCCAACCCTTACTTCCACACCCCTTCTATCACTTCCCCTACATCCCCTCCCTTTATTACCCCTCACTTCCTCGACTTCACTTCAAGTCATTTTCCCTTACTTCCATTACTTTCCCTTTCACAATTTCCTATACTTCTTCTCCACACATTTCCTTTCACTTCCCTTACTTGCCCTTCCTTTTGTTTCCTCTTACTTCCCATACTTAACCTCCTTTCATTTCCATTTACTTCCACTGCTTTCACTTCCCTCATTTATCCTCACTTCCCATACTACCTCTCCACTCATTACGTGTCAGTTCCTCTACTTTACATTCCCTTATTACGCTTGACTTCAACTACTTGTCCACCTCTGACTTTCCTACTTGCCCACCCCGTATTTTCCCTTAATTGGCTTATTTTCTCTTCACTCATTTCTCCTTACTTTCCACATTCACCCTCTACTTATTTTCCCTTACTTTTCCTGCATCCCTTCCCATTATTTTCCTACCCCTAACCTCATTTCTCATTATTTTCTGTACTTTCCTTTCCCGCAATTCCCTTCACTTCACCTACTTCTGTACAACTCACTTCCCCACTCCTTGTTTTATCTTACTTCCCTTGTTTTCTATCAACCCTTTACTTTCTGTATTTACCATCCCATCATTTTCCCTCACTTCTCCTGCTTCCCCTCGCAGTATTCCCCTTCTCTGTCCATACTTCCCTTTCTCCCATTTCCTCTCGATTCTCCTACTTTCCCTCTCACTATTTCCCTTAACTCACTCTACTCCCTCATCCCCTCAATTCCTTCTCACTTACCCTTCTTGCGTTTTCCCTCACTTCCAATATCCTCCCACCCCTCCCTCTCTCACTTACCCTACTTTCCGTCCCTCATTTCCCCTCATTTCTCGTTTATGGAAGGAAATCCGATGGACGAACGGAGAATCGACCGAAATCATACAATCAACGTAACAAAATAGTTTT
Organism: Andricus coriarius; assembly: GCA_932066315.1. NCBI lineage: Eukaryota > Metazoa > Arthropoda > Insecta > Hymenoptera > Cynipidae > Andricus > Andricus coriarius. Next base: position 3,976 of record CAKNWT010319444.1, read on the forward strand.
GAATTTATTTTAATTTATTAATAGAATTAAAATAAATACGACTTTGTAAGGGTTTGTAAATAAAATTGCATCTCTGAGGAATCGAAACTATGTCTATACGAAAAATTACGAGACAAGTGTAGCCTACCACCATTTTTATTTGATTAAAATAATCATATAAAATGTATCATATAATTATGCCTAGTTCTTGAATTATTATAGTACAACTTACCAAAACGACTAATATTGCAAAAAACGAATTGTTTAAACGACGAATTCCCAAATACCTCCAAATTGGTAAAGATTTTTGGTTTTATTGATTGGTAAAAATTGGTAAAGAAAGTTTCTGCGAAAAAATCAATTCTTAGCCTATATTAGATTGAGAAATTGTTTTAAACAAAAATCATTTAAATATTAAAAGGATTCGTGTGTTTGCATTCTTGATAAAAAATGTGGTAAATTGTGAATTTTTAGCAGCAAAGTTAACTTTTTTCAACTTTCCAGAGGTACCATTTTTTTTAAAGATTTTAAGATTAAACAAAAAAGATTTTATTTCTGTGCCTAAGGTATCTACAAAGAATTTTTAGTGGGTGAGCATAATTTGAGAAAACTGGTAATCACGTTATAAAAAACTTAATTAACAAAATATATTTTTCGGGATGGGTAATGCTAAGCTTATTCGAATCCAGAGTTTTGGTATAAAATCTAAGAGAAATTAATTTTTCATTGTGATGAATTATAAATATATGCTATTTGACAATTGTTTAAAAATTTTTTATGAAAAATTTACAGTTCAATTATATTGTATTAAAATTATATTTATTATTAAAGTTCATAGCTCGATATTTTACAGTATAAACTAGGAATATCTCTTTCCTATAATACCTTGAAAATTTATAAGAACTATCGATAATTTATAGAATTTTTATAAAAAAAATTCAGAGTTTGGCTATTTTATAAAAATATGCTTAATTTTTGTTACAAAATCAACCAACAATGTCTCTTTGATGATTTTTTGCTATGATACTTTTCCAATTCACAAAAATAATTAATTATTTACACAATTTAAGTAAACAAATTCCCACTTCGGCTATTTTCTAACACATAGGATTAATTTTTTTACAAAAACAACTAAGAATATCTTGTAGATGACTTTTTTCTATGTTATTTAACAAAATGGCAACAATTATAATTGTTTGATTCCGTAAACAAAAATTGAGCGTATTTGTTAAGAAATAGTCCAAATCTGAATAGACAAATAGACAAACTCTAAATTTTTCTATGAAAATTATGAAAATAATTAATAATCCTGGTAAATTTGCAAAGTATCATAGCAAAGAGTGATTGCAAGAATATTCTTAGTTGAATCCGCAAAATATGAGCCTATTCCTTGAAAACTATTCGCACTGTAAATTTCTTTATAAAAATTGTTTTAAAAATTACCCAGTAGCATTGATTTTGTATTAATCGTAATTAAGCATTAATATCTCTCGCATTTTATACAAAAACTCAGCATCTCAATGAGCTAAAGAGTACCAATCTCAAAAAATAACTTTCCTTTATTCATTTGTTTATGTGATGAGTTTTTTTTTTAATTATCACCCACTGGAAATTATTTATAGATAGTTTTAGCAGAGATATAAAGCCTTTCTTGACAATCGGAAATTCAAAATTTAAGAGGTTAATTAAGTCGCATAAACCTCCTCCTCCCATACTTTCCCTCCCTTACTCCCCCTGCTCTATTCTCTCTACGCACTATTTCCCCACTTCGCCTCTCTACACTTTGCTTCGCTTCCCATCCTTCCAGAATCCGGCCGCACTTTTCCCCCTCACTACCATCCCACACTTTAAATCATATTCCCTACTTCCCCGTCCTAATTGCTCCACACTTCATTTACTTACCCTCCTCTCATTTCGCCTTAATTCGTTTACGTTTTCCTCCCCTAATTTGTCCTACTTCGACTTCCCTCATTTATCCTCACTCTCTCTCCTCTTTCTTACTGACTTCACCTACTGTCCCTTCCTTCATTTCCCCCCACTTCCTCTACTTCCATTTCTTCCATTCCCTTATTCCTTCCCTTATTTCTCCTCAGTCCGATTACTTCCCGTTCCCTCATTTTCCCTCTTCCCACTACTTCTTCACTCTTTTTCCATTGCTTGTCCGACTTCCTATCCTCTTATTTCCCCTCAATTTCTATTCTTTCCCTCCCTTGATTACCCCTTACTCCCCAAATCATCATCCCTTTATCTCCTCTTAACCCTCACTTACTCTACTTACCCCTCAAAGTAATGTCTCCAAACTTCCCCTACGTCCGAAACCTTCCGATTTGAAACTTTATCACGTTTTCCCTACTTCCCCAACCCTTATTTTCCCTCTCTTCCACTACTTTCCTCCGAATCATTTTTCCTCGCTCCCACTACTTTTTATGGTCTAATTTTCCCACAATTATCATTATTTCCTTCTCCTTATTACCTCTCATTACCCCTATGTCTCCACCCCTCATTCCTTCTACTTTCTCTCTTCTCATTTTTCTCATTTTCCCTACTCCCCCTATCAGTTTCCCTCACTTCCCCTACTTATCCTCCCTTATCACCATCAATTCCCCCTTAGTAATTTCCCAAAACTTTCTCTAGGTCCCTCCCTAATTACCCTCATTTCCATCACCTAGTCTTCTTCTCGCTTCTCCGCCCCTTATTTCCCTTGCTTCCCCTCCTATCCCTACCATCATTTCCCCTCCTTCTCCTACCCATATTTCCCCTACTGGAAAAAAGTACGACAGACGGAAGGATGAACTTCCGACCTAAACTTGCCCGGGGCAACGAAACTTTGTTGCTAAATAAAAAATTCATCAAATTCACTGATTTAATATCAGAACACAGAAATCTTTTCGAAATTTGAAAATCTTTCATTTTATAAATGTTTAAAATCGAACGAAAAATGTAGGCTAAACATTGATCTGTATACCGAAACTGACGTTGAGCCGTATGACATATGTTTCATGGGAAAAATATGAATACCCTACAAAAAAGTTTGTTGATAAATTGCGAATCCTAGCAGAAGAATAAAACAATTTCCAACTAAAAAAACCAGTATCCAATCACCAATGCGAGAATACATACGATGAAGGAAAACCGATAAAATCTCACCATCTCGCTGTTTCATGCAACTTTTTTTTATTTTATTTATTTAGTTAAAACTCTATCAATAAATGTCCGTCTGCTTACAATTTCCCTTTTCACGGATATTTTGCAGACGTTCAATATTCATCAGGGCGTATCGAAAAAAAGTTCTTCATTTGTAGTTCTAAAAGGCATAAAAACATTCTTTATGGAGTCAAAAGAACACGCCTAAAGTTTCTTAAAATTTCGATAATAATTATAATAATAATATATGAAGATGGTTCACATTCAAATAATTTTCATTGACTTCGAATTCCAAGAAAACATCTAAAAGTAAAATGTTGCTTTTAATTTCACAGAAAAAAAGGAATTTTGAGTGTCTGAATTGATAAAACAATTTATTTAAATATACAATTATCAGCAGGAAGTCGTCCTTTATGTATGAGAAGCAATTTGTATTAAAAAACCGCGAATAAATTATAATTAGCATCTACACCTCGCAAACCCAAATTTTTCACTTATGGGTTCTTTTGAGACTCATGGGGTAATAATTAACTTGATTTGCCTGATATTGACGATTCTGAATAAAACGTACCAGCTCTTCGACATGCTGACAATTTGGGTTTAATTTGGCCGACCAGGTGTTTAGATCTGAATTCCAAAGACGAGAAATCCCACTATCCACCCTCACTTTTCTCCCTCACTACCATCCCTCACCTTGAATCATGTTCCCTACTTCCACGTCCTAATTTCTCCTCACTCCACCCCCCTCATGTCCCTTTAATTCGTTTACGTTTTCCTCCACTTATTTTTCCTACTTCGCCTCCCCTCATTTATCCTCACTCTCTCTCTCTCTCTGCTCATTTTCACTGACTTCTCCTACTATTCCTTCCTTCACTTTTCCCACTTCCACTAATTCCATTCCTTCGTTTCCCTTATTCCTTCCCTTATTTCTCCTCAGTCCGATTACTTCCCCTCTTCTCATTTTCCCTCTTTATACTACTTCTCCTCCACTCTTTTTCCATCGCTTCTCCTACTTCCAATCCTCTTATTTCACCTCAATTTCTATTATTTCCCTTCCCTAATTACCCCTTACTCCCCAACTCATCCTTCCCTTATCTGCTCTTAACCCTCACTTACTCTACTCAACCTTTAAAGTAATTTTTCCAAACTTTCCCTACGTGCCCAACCTTCAGATTTCCACTTTTACTCGTTTCCCCTACTTCTGCACCCCTTATTTTGCCATGATGAAAATTTGCGTTTAATTTGACCGCCCAGGTGTTTGGATCTCAATTCCCAAGACGAGAAATCGAACGGTAATTTCGGCAAGGTTGCTCAACGCACTAGAGAGCAAATTCGCTTTGACATAACGACGTATTCCATTTACTGGTATACAAAGGCAAGATCGTGTATGAGCTTCGACAGACTGTGAGTTGGTGCCTGCAGACTGCAGGTAATGGAACGGGTTGCTTGATTCAAGGAGGGCCGCCCAAGCGTATTGTCAATGTCGGGGCAGCAAAGTTGCTTCTTGTATAGAACCACGGAGCCGTTTCAGTGTGACTCTCTATGTAGATAGATGGTAATTTTGGCAAACATACTGTTACTTGCATTCCAGATTGCTAAGGAAATTGCTAACCTTTTGGAAGTAGGATGATTGAAAATGATAAAATTGAGTAACAGGAAAAAATAGACCTATGCTACCTCTCAATTATTTGGAATGAATTTTGCAAGACAGCAGGATCATGCATAATGATAAAAGAGATTGATTGAATGAAAAGGACCTAGATACAATGAAAATTTCGCTTAGAATAATTGGGAATCATTTGGAATAAATTTCGAATGAATGCGGAAAGAGAAAGAATTCAGACGAAATGAAAACATTGTTTATAATAATGCGAAATCCTTTTGAAATGGATTCGATACAACATAAGAATAATATGAAATCTGGACGGATTCAGACACAACGAAATTTTCTTTAAAATAACGCGAAATCATTTGGAATGAATTTGGGAAGCCAGCTGAATCATGTGGAATAATAACGGATACAGACCGAATGAAAAGGATTTACACAATAATAAACTTTTTTTTTAGAATAATGGAAAATCATTTGAAATGAATTTCGAATGCATGCGGAATCATGCATATCGAGAACAGATTCAGACGAAAAATAAACTTTGCTTAAATAGTGAGTATTCATTTTGGAATTACTTTAGCATGGCATCGGATGCGTGCGAAATTATAAGGGGTTTCGACAGATCTAGATTTTTGTTTAGAATAATTAAAAACCCTTTTGGAATGAATCCGAATCGACACAAGAATAATACGAAATAATTTGGAATGAATTTCGAAAGACAGAAGGATCATGCGTAATGATAAAGGAAACTGATAGAATAACGAGGATTTATACACAATGAAAAATTCGCTTAGAATAATTGGGAATCATTTGGAATAAATTCCGAATAAATGCGGATTCATGCGGAAAGAGAAAGGATTCAGACGAAATTACAACATTGTTTATGATAATGCAAAATCCTTTTGAGATAGATTCGACACGACATCAGAATAATGTCAAATGTGGACGGATTCAGACAGAACGAAATTTTTTTCAGAATAACGCAAAATCATTTGAAATGAATTTGGAAAGACAGCAGGTTCATGCGGAATGATAACGGATAGAGAACGAATGAAAAGGATTTGCAAAATAATAAGCATTTCTTCTAGAATAATGGAAAATCATTTGGAATGAATTTCGAATGTATGCGGAATCATGCATACTAAGAAGAGATTCAGATGAAAAATAAACGTTGTCTAAATAATGCGTATTCATTTTGGAATTACTTTAGCATTACAGCGGAATCGTGCAAAATGATGACGGGTTTAGACAGAACTAAAATTTCGTTCAGAATAATAGAAAATCCTTTTGGAATGAATTCGAAACGACAAAAGGATCGTGCGTAATGATAAAGGAAACTGGTAGAATGGCTAGGATTTAGATATAATTAAAATTTGGCTTACAATAATTGGGAATAATTTTGAATAAATTTCGAATGAATGCGGGATCATGAGGAAAGAGAAAGGATTCAGACAAAATGAAAAAAATTGTTTATAATGATGCGAAATCCTTTTGAAATGGATTCGAAGCAACATAAGAATAATGTGAAATCTGGACGGATTCAGACAGAATGAAATTTTCTTTAGAATTAACGCGAAATCATTTGGAATGAATTCGGGAAGACAGATGCAGCATGCGGTATAATAACGGATACTGACAGAATGAAAAGGATTGTGACATGATGAAAATTTCGTTTAGAATAATGAAAAATCGTTTAAAATGAATTTCTAATGTATGCAGAATCATGCATATCGAGAACAGATTCAGACGAAAAATAAACTTTGTCTAAATAATGCGTATTCATTTTGGAATTACTTTAGCATGACAGCGGAATCGTGCAAAATGATGACGGGTTTAGGTGAAACTAAAATTATGTTTGGAATAATTAAAAATACTTTTGGAATGAATTCGAATCAACAGAAGAATAATACGAAATCTGAATGGATTCAGACAGCACGAATTTTTTTTCAGAATACCGCGAAATCATTTGGAATTAATTCCAAAAGACAGAAGGATCATATGCAATGATGAAGAAATTTTATAGAATGACAAGGATTAAGACATAATGAAAATTTTGCTTAGAATAATCGGTAATCATTTGGAATAAATTCCGAATGAATGCGGAATGATGCGGAAAGATAAATGTTTCAGCCGAATGTGAAATCTGGACGGATTTAGACAGAACGAAATTTTCTTCAGAATAATGCGAAATCTTTCGGGATGAATTTGGAAAGACAGTAGGATCATGCGGAATAATAAGAGATTCAGACCGAAAGAAAAGGATTTACAAAATAATCAAAGTTTCTTTTCGTATTCATGTTGGAATTACTTTAACATGACAGCGGAATCCTGCGAAATGATAGCGGGTTCAGATAGGACGAAATTTTCTTTTAGAATAAGGCGAAATCATTTGGAATAAATTCCCAAAGACAGAAGAATCATGCGTAATGATAAAGGAAACTGATAGAATGACAAGGATTTAGATATAATAAAAATTTCGCTTACAATAATTGGGAATCATTTGGAATAAATTCCGAATTAATGGGAAATTTATGCGGAAAGAGAAAGGATTCAGACGAAGTGAAAACATTGTTTATAATATTGCGAAATCCTTTTGAACTGGATTGGAAACGACATAAGAAAAATGTGAAATGTGGACGGATTTAGATAGAATGAAATTTTCTTCAGGATAATGCGAAATCATTTGGAATGAATTCGAAACGACAGAAGAAAAATACGAAATCTGAATGGATTCATACAGGGCGAAATTTCTTTTTAGAATAACGCGAAATCATTTGGAATGAATTTGAAAAGACAGCAGCATCATGCGAAATGATAACGGATACAGAAAGAATGAAAACAATTAACAACACAATACAAATTTCTTTCAGAATGATGGGAAATCATTTGGAATGAATTCCGAATGATTACGGAATCATGACTGAGAACAGGTTCAGATGAAAAATAAACTTTGTCTAAATACCGCATATTCATTTTGGAATTACTTAAGCATGACAGCAGAATCGTCCGAAACGATACCGGGGTTAGACAAAGCTAAAATTTTGTTCAGAATAATTAAAAATCCAAATGGAATGAATTCGAAACGACAAAAAAATAATACGAAATCTTAATGAATTCAGAAAGGACGACATTTTTTTTTAAAGAACGCGAAATGATTTGGAGTGAATTTCGAAACATAGCAGGATCATGCGTACTGATAAAGGACACTGATAGAATGACAAGGATTTAGACATAATGAACATTTCGCTCCAAATAATTGAGAATCATTTGGAATAAAATTGTAATAAATGCGGAATCATGCGGAAAAAGAAAGAATTCAGACGAAGTGAAAACATTGTTTATAATAATGCGAAATGCTTTTGAAATGGATTCGAAACGACATAAGAATAATGCGAAATCTAGAAGAATTCAGACAGAACGAAATTTCCTTCAGGATAACGTGAAATAATTTGGAATGAATGCGGAAAGACAGCTGAATGATGCGGAATAATAACGGATACTGACAGAATAAAAAGGATTGTGACATAATGAAAATTTCGTTTAGAATACTGGAAACTAATTTGGAATGCATTTTTAACTTTAGCAGAATAATGCTAAATGTAAGTCGATTGAGTCAGGACAGACGTTTTGTTTGGAATAATGCGAAATCATTCGGAATGATATTAGTTAAGTCATTGGGATCATAAAGAATGACAATGGATATTGAGAGAATCAAAAGTATTCAGCCATAATGAGAAACTTGTTTTAAATAATGGAAAATTAGTTGGAAAAAATTTCGAATGAATGCGAAATCATGCGAAATGAGAACTGATTCAGACCAACTAAAAACTTTGTCCATAATAATGCTTTCTAATTTTAAAATGAATTTGTCATGCCAGCGAAATTCGGAGCATGATTAAGGATTTAGGCAGAACGAAGATTCTGTTTAGAATAATAGTTAATCATTTGGAATGAATTTCGAATGAATGCAAAATCATGCGGGATGAGATCTGATTCAGGCGAAATGAGAAATTTGTCTACAGTAATGCGTATTCATTTTAGAGTGATTTCGGCATGACGCGCAATCATGCGGAATTATAACGAATTCGGATGAAAGAAAAAAAAATTCAGTATAATTCGAAATTCCTTGGAATGGATTCGGAAAGGCAGCAGGATCATGAGAAATGATATCAGATGCAGACCGAATGAAACGGATTTACAAAATAACACAAATTTCTTTTAGAACAATGGAAAATCATTTGGAATAAATTTCGAATGAATGTGAAATCATGCAAACTGAGAACAGATTCAGACGAAAAATAAACGTTGTGTAAATAATGCGTATTTATTTTGTAATTACTTTAGCATGACAGCGGAATCGTGCAAAATCATAACGGGTTTAAACAGAACTAAAATTTTGTTTAGAAAAATTGAAATTCCTTTGGGAATGAATGCAAATCGACAGAAGAATAATACGAAATCTGAATGGATTCAGAGAGGACAAAATTTTTGTTTAGAATAACGCGAAATGATTTGGAATGAATTTCGAAAGACAGAAGGATCATGCGAAATGATAATGGATAGAGACAGAATGAAAAGGATTCACAAAATAATACACATTTTTTTAGAACAATGGCAACCAGCGACCCTTATTTTGTTCTTTACTTCATTCTATCTATTTATTATAAATTTGAATCTTCGTCTATGTCTTTTGCTATCGTCCGCGATTGACTACTCTTATCATTTTCTATCACTCGAAATTCGGGCATCCATGGAAAAATTAAGAAATTTATTGAAAGAATTAAGTTCACGCTGACCTCGTACCACTAATTGGGCCTGCACTAATCGGCCCAGAGATTGATTTCACTAGTTCGTTACTTTTACTGCCAGCTACCTAGTGGCAAAGCCTTCAGGTTTACGTGGATAAACAAAAAATAGGATGAGATGGAGAAGAGAGAATTAAAAAAGATAGACGTTGACGGATGTGGTATGGGCCGGATGAGATAGAAAAGAGGAGATTAAACAAAAATGGAAATTTAGATTGACATAAAAATAGAATAATATTGACGTGGATAGATAAAGGATAGGATGAGATAAAGAAGAAGGTATCCAAAAAGATAGACGTAGATTCAGATTAACAAGAGATAGAAAAAGATAGACGTTGATAGATATATGATATAAAGATGTAGGGAAGAAGAGATTGAAAGAGATAGGCAGATATTTAGATTAACCAAAAGATATAAAAATATTGACGTGGATAGAAGTAGGATACGATGAGATAGGATGAGATAGATAAGAGGAGATTAAAAAAGACGGGAATTTAGATTGACAGATAGATGTAAAAATATTGACGTGGATAGATAAAGAATAGGATGAGATAGAAAGGAGGGGACTTGAAAAGTTAGGCGTAAATTTATATTGATAAAAAGATAGTAAAATATTGATGTGAATAGGTGAAGGGTAGGATAAAATTGAGAAAAGGGGATTGCCAAAGATAGACGTAATTTTAGTTTGACAAAGAGATAGAAAAATATTGACGTGATAAAGAAGAAGATATTAAAAAAGGTAAACGTGAATTAAGATTAAAAGAGAGATAGTAAAATATTGACGTGAAAAGATGAAAGATACGGTAAGATAGAGAGAAGGCGATTAAGAAAGATATATATAAATTTAGATTGTCAAAGATACAGAAAAAGATGGCCGTATATAGATAGGATACGATGAGATAGAGAAGAGAAGCTTGAAAAAGATAGACGGGAATTTAGATTGACAGAGAGATAGCAAAATATTGACGTATGTAGATAATGTATAGGATAATATAGAGAAGAGAAGATTTGAAAAAATATAAGTGAATTTAGATTAACTAAGATATCGAAAGAAATAGACTTTGATGGATGTAGATGGATGAGATAGAGAGGAGGAGATTGAAAAAAGTAGACGGGCATTGAGATTAATAGAGATGAAAAAAGTGTAACATTAATAGATAAAGGATGGAATGAGATAGAGAAGAGGGGATTAAAAAAGGTAGATGTTGATAGATGTAGGATAAGATGAAATAGAGAAGAGGAGATTTCGAAAATAGACCAGAATTTAGATTGACAGAGAGATAGAAGCATATTGAAGTGGATAGGTAAAGGATCTGATGAGTTAGAGAAGGCGGTATTGGAATAGATAGACGTGAGTTTGAATTGATAAATAAATAAATAAGAATACACGGTTATTGATGTAGGATACGATGAGATAGAGAAGATAAGATTTAAGAGGATATACGTGAATTCAGATTGGCAAAGAGATAGAAAAATATTGATATTGATAGACATATGATAGGATAAGATCAAGAAGAGGAGACTGAAAAAGATAAACGGGAATTTAAATTGACAAAGAGATAGAAAAAGATTGGCGTGGATAGATAAAGGATCTGATGAGATAGAGAAGAGTGTATTGGAAAAGATAGACGTTATTTTAAATTCACAACGAGATAAAAAAAGGTCGACGTTGATAGACGTTGATAGATATAGGATACGATGAGATAGATAAGAGGAGATTAAGAAAAAAGACGGGAATTCAGATTGATAGCGAGATAGTAAAATATTGACGTGGAAAGATGAAGGATACGGTAAGATAGAAAGGAGGGGATTACAAAAGATTGATCTAAATTTAGATTGTCGAAAAGATAGAAATTGATGGCCATAGATAGATATGACACGATGAGATAGAGAAAAGAAGATTGAAAAAGATAGACAGGAATGAGGATTGACAGAGAGATGGAAAAATATTGAAGTTGATAGATAAAGTATAGGATACTATAAAGAAGAGAATATTTGAAAAAATATAAGTAAATTTAGATTAACTAAGATATCGAAAGAAATAGACTTTGATAGATGTAGTAGTGGATGAGATAGAGAGAAGGAGGTTGAAAAAAGTGGACGAGAATTAAGATTAAGAGAGATGACACAAGTTTTACATCAATAGATAAAGGATGGAATGAGGTAGGGAAGAGGGGATTGAAAAAGATAGACGTCGATAGATGGATGATAGGATGAGATAGAGAAGAGGGTATTTTGAAGATAGACTAGAATTTAGATTGACAGAGAGATAGAAACATATTGACGTGGATAGATAAAGGATCTGATGAGTTAGAGAAGAGAGTATTGGAAAAGATAGACATGAGTTTAGATTGACAAAGAGATGGAAAAGAATAGACATTGATAGATGCAGGAAACGGGAATTAAGATCGGCAAAGAGAAAGATTGACGTGAATAGATAAAGGATCTGATGAGTTAAAGAAGAGAATATTGGAAAAGATAGACGTGAATTTAGATTGAGAACAAGATACAAAAAGATAGACTTTGGTAGATCGAGGAGACCATGAGATAGATAAAAGGAGATTAAAAAACAAGACGGCGATTCAGATTAAAAGAGAAGTATATAAATATATTGACGTGAATAGATGAAAAATAAGTTGAGATAGAAAGATATTGACGTAGCTAGAAGAAGGATAGAAATGAGGGAACTAAAAAAATAGTCGTAAATTTATATTGATAAAGAGATAGTAGAAGATTGGCGTGGATAGATAAAGGACCTGATGAGATAGAGAAGAGTGTATTTAAAAAGATAAACGTGAATTAAAATTGACACAGAGATAGCAAAATATTGACATGAACACATAACGAGGGGATTGAGGAAGATAGACGTGAATTTGTATTAACAAAGAGATAGAAAAGATCGACGACAATAGACTTAGGATAGGATGATATAAAACGGAGATTGGGAAATATAGAGGGAAGCTTATATTGGCAAAGGGATAGAAAAATATTGGCGTAATTAGATAAAGGATATGGTGAGATGAAGACGAGCTCATTAAGAAAGATAAACAAAAAAAAGATGGGATACGATGAGATAGAGAAGAGAAGGTTGAAAAAGATAGACGGGAATTAAGATTGACTGAGAGATGGATAAAGATTGAAGTGGACAGATAAGGTATGGGATAAAAGATGAGATGATTTGAAAAAATATGAGTAAATTTAGATTAACTAACACATCGAAAAAGAAGACTGTGATAGATGCAGTAGTGGATGAGATTGAGAGGAGGAGATTTAAAAAAGTAGACGAGAATTAAGATTAACAGAGATGTAAAAAGTTTTACATCAATATATACAATATGGAAAGAGATAGAGATGAGGGGATTGAAAAAGGTAGACGTTGATAGATTTAGCATAGGATGAAATTGAGAAGAGGAGATTTTGAAGATAGACCAGAATTTCGATTGACGAAGACATAGAAACATATAGACGTGGATAGATAAAGGATCTGATGAGTTAGAGAAGAGGGTGTTGGAAAAGATAGACGTGAGTTTAGATTGATAAAGAAATGGAAAAGAATACACGTTGATTGATGTAGGATACGATGAGATAGAGAAGAGAAGAAATAGAAAAATATTGATGTTGATAGATATAGGATAGGGTGAGATTAAGAAGAGGAGATTGAAAAAGATAAACGGGAATTTACATTAACAAAGAGATAGAAAAGATAGACGATAAGAGACGTAGGATAGGATGATATAAAACAGAGATTGAGAAATATAGACGGAAATTTAGATTCACAAAGAAATAGAAAAATATTGACGTAACTAGATAAAGGATATGATGATAGAGAAGAGGGTATTAAAAAAGATAAACGTGAATTCAGATGATTGACAGAGAGATAGCAAAATATTGACGTGGAAAGATGAAGGATACGGTAAGATAGAGAGGAGGGGATTAAAAATATAGATATAAATTTAGATTGTCAAAAAGATAGAAAAAAGATGGCCGTAGATAGATAGGATATCATGAGATAGAGAATAGATCATTTAAAAAGATATACGGGAATTAAGATTGACAGAGAGATAAAAAAATATTGACGTGGATAGATAAAGTATAGGATAATATAGAGAAGAGAAAATTGGAAAAAATATTAGTAAATTTAAATTAACTAAGATATCGAAAAAATATACTTCGATAGATATAGTAATGGATGAGATAGAGAAGAGAAGATTGACAAAAGTAGACGATAATTTAAATTTACAGAGGTAAAAAAACTTTTGCATTAATAGATAAGAAATGGAATGACATAGAGAAGAGGGAATTGAAAAAGATAGACGTTGTTAGATGTCGGATACGATGAGATAGAGAAGAGGGGATTTTGAAGACAGACCAGAATTTAGATTGATAGAGAGATAGAAAAATATTGACGTGGATAGAAAAAAGATCTAGTGAGTTAGAGAAAAGTGTATTGGATAATATAGACGTGAATTTAAATTTCCAAAGAGTTAGATAAAGATTGGCGTGGATAGATAAAGTATCGGATGAGATACAGAAGAGTGTATTGCAAAAGATAGACGTGAATTCAGATTCACAACGGGATAATAAAAGGTAGACTTTGATAGACGTTGATAAATGTAGGATACGATGAGATAGATAAGATAGATAAGAGAAGATTAAAATAAAGACAGGAATTCAGAGGAACAGAGAGATATAAGAATAGTGACGTGGATAGATAAAGCATAGAATAAGATAAAAAAGAGGGAACTAAAAAAAAAAGTAAATTCAGATTGATAAAGAGATAGTAGAAGATTGGCGTGGATAGATAAAGGACCTGATGAGACAGAGAATAGTGGATTAAACATGATAGACGTGAATTAAGATTGACAGAGAGATAGCAAAATATTGACGTAACTAGATAAAGAATATGATAAGATAGAGAAGAGCGTATTAAGAAAGATTAACGTGATTTAAGGTTAGTAGAGAGATAATCAAATATTGACGTGGAAGGATGATGGATAGGGTAAGATAGAGAGGATGGGATTAAAAATGATAGACGTAAATTTATTTTGTCAAAGATATAGAAAAACATGGCCGTAGATAGATAGGATACGATGAGATAGAGAAGAGAAGAATAAAAAATATAGAAGGGAATTAAAATTGACAGAGAGATACAAAAATATTGACGTAGATAGATATAGTATAGGACAATGTTGAGAAAAGAAGATTAAAAAAATATAAGTAAATTTAGATTAACTAAGATATCGAAAAAAAGAGACTTTGATAGATGTAGTAGTGGAAGAGATAGAGAGAAGAAGATTGAAAAAAGTAGACGGGAATTAAGATTAACAGAGATGAAAAAACTTTTACATTAATAGATAAAGGATGGAATGAGATATAGAAGAGGGGATTGAAAAAGATAGACGTTGACAGTTGTAGGATAGGATGAGATAGAGAAGAGGAGATCTTGAAGATAGACCAGAATTTAGATTAACAGAGAGATTGAAACATATTGGCGTGGATAGATAAAGGCTCTAATGAGTTAGAGAAGAGGGTATTGTGAAAGATAGACGTGAGTTCAGATTGATAAAGAGATGGAAAAGGATAGACTTTGATTGATGTAGGATACGATGAGATAGAGAAGATAAGATTTAGGGTCATATACCTGAATTCAGATTGGCAAAGAGATAGAAAAAGATTGACGTGGATAGGTAAAAGATAGGATGAGATAAAGAACAGGGTGAATTTAGATTATCCGAAAAATAGGAAAGTATTGACGTAAATAGACAAAGAATAGGATGAGATGGTGCAGAGTGTATGGAAAAATAGACTTGAATTTATATTGACAGAGATAGAAAACGATAGACGTTGATAGATGTAGAATACGATGAGATAGAGAAGAGGGGACTAAAAAAGATGGACGTCAATTTGAATTGATAGATAGTAAAAGATTGACGTGAATACATGAAGGATAGGATGAGATAGCGAAAAGAGTCTTGGAAAAGATAAACGTGAAATAAGATTGACAAAGGGATAGATAAAGATTTACCTGAATAGATGAAGGATGGGATGAGATAGAAGAAATGGGATCAGAAAAGATAGATATGAATTACGATTAATAAAAGAGATAGAAAAAATGGAAGTTGATAATTTTAAGATAGGATGAGATAGAGAAGAGAAGATTTAAAAAGATAGAAGGGAATTTCGATTGACGAGAATAGATAAAGGACAGACTGGGACTGAAAAATCTTTATTGAAAAAGTCTGAAATCCCGGCCTTCGAGGAGGATCCAACTCCAAGAAGATGAATTTTCAATTCAGAAGATTGAGGTTTCAACTTAAACAGATAAATTTTTAACTTGAAATAAAGCAGTTAAATTTTCAGTTACAAGAATTAATCTCCAACAAAAAAAAGAAGAAGGAACCGCCCAAGCATGTTGTCAATTTCGGGGCGGCAAAGGTACTCCGTGTACAGAATCACAAAGACTTTTGAGTGTGACTCTCTATGTAGATAGATGCTAATTTTGGCAAACATACTGTTACTTGCATTTTAGATTCCTGAGGAAATTGCTAGTCCGAGATCCCTGCCTTCGAGGAGGATCCAACTCCTCCACCCGCTGCCTTCCTATCTTCTTTTAGAGTATAACACCGATAAAGGATAAGGATTCTGCAAGCGAGACCCACACATTTTCCTCTTAATCCCGAGCGAGCATACCTTTACATTCTTTGTTTATTTAGGCGACTTACTCCTTTTTTCTTGCGATAGAAGCCTTCGCCAATATTTATGTAGAAAAAAAGGGATCAGACATTCTTTCGTAGTTGGTAGGAACTTTTACACATTAATTCTTGATATTATAAAAATAAGAGAGAAAACTATTCCTGAAAATAGAATCCAGCGAAAGCGAATTAGGCTGGATTATATCGGTCTGTCTAAGATTAATTCTATGTTCAGAATTATTATGGATTACCTAAAATTATTCTGCATTGAATAGGATTACCCTAGATTACATGAAATTATGGTAGATTAATTCGCCCAAACTAGACAACACAGATGAATTTTTACACAACGAGTATATTTTGTAATAAAAAAGTTAAGTTTTTAACAAAGTAGATTAATTGTCAACCGAACAGTAGAATTTTTAAACAAATAGTTCAATCTTCCACTTCAAAAGATGAATTTTTAATCACAAACAAAAAAGTCACATTTTCAGTTTACAAATTGAACAAAAATAAATTTGTGACAAAGTAATTAAAACGCGTGCTAGAATTATTAACCTAGCCATTTAATTTTCCACCAAAACATAACTTTTAAGCAAAATACATAGAATTTAAACTAAGAAAGACAAATTTCCATTACAAATGAAATCAATTTAACAATTCCAACTAAAGACAAGAATTTTCAACCAGAAATCTGCATTTTGAATAAAGCAGTGCAGCTTTCAACGAATTAGATTAACGTTCAACTACAAAATATAAAGTTTAACTTAAAATGAAACAGTTTACTTTTCAGATAAATTAATTTTCTAACAAAATAGTTTAATTTTAAAACCAAAAAGACAAATTTTAAACAGAACAGCTGCACTAAAAAAAAATAGTTGTTACCAAAATGGTCGAATTTTCTACAAAGTTGATTAATTTTTCACCAAGCAGTTGGATATTATAACTTGGACTACAAGCAGAATACTCTGGATCAAAGGTGGATTAAATTTTATTACAATCTTCAACCCAAATTATTTGGATTACAAAGTTTTCATTAGGTCTGAATAATTTTTCATTTCGCAGGGTCCAGCTGTCTTTCCGCATTTATCCCAAAGAATTTCGCATTGCACTAAACAATTTTTTCTTCTATCCGATTTCGTTATAATTCCGCATGATTCCGCGTAATGCCGAAATCACTCTAAAATGAATACGCATTACTGTAGACAAATTTTCTACTTTGTCTGAATCAGGTCTCATTCCACATGATTTCAGATTCATTCGGAATTATTTCCAAATTATTAAATATTATTCTAACCAGAATTTTCATTCTACCTGAATC
This sequence comes from Andricus coriarius, assembly GCA_932066315.1. NCBI lineage: Eukaryota > Metazoa > Arthropoda > Insecta > Hymenoptera > Cynipidae > Andricus > Andricus coriarius. The sequence goes on from CAKNWT010319444.1 coordinate 21,526, forward strand.
CTTTATCATTATCCACATTCCGCTGGCATGACAAATTAATTTAAAAATAAGAAAGCATTATTCGTATTATTATCATTCCGTATGATCCCAATAACTTTCCTAATTCAATTCGAATGATTTCGCATTATTCCAAACAAAACTTCCGACTTGACTGAATCCACTTACATTTACCATTATTCTGCTGTAGTTCAAAATTTATTCTAAATCATTTTTCACTATTTTTAAAGAAATTATTATTATGTTACAATCCTTTTGATTCTGCAAGTATCCATAATTATTACGCATGATCCCGCTGTCTTTCCGACTTCATTTCAAATGATTTCACGTTATTCTGAAGAAAATTTCGTTCTGCCTCAATCCGTCTAGGTTCCGCATTATTCTGATCTCGATTCGAATCCACTTCGAAAGGATTTTGCTTTATTATAAACAATATTTTTATTTCGTCTACATCCTTTCTCTTTCCGCATGATTCCGCCTCAATTCGTAATTCATTCCAAATGATTCCCAATTATTCTAAGCGTAATTTTCATTACGTCTAAATCCTTATCATTCTATCAGTTTCCTTTATCATTACTTGTGATCCTTCTGTCTTTCGAAATTCATTCCAAATGATTTCGCCTTATTCTAAAAGAAAATTTCGTCCGGCCTGAATTCATTCAGATTTCTTCGTATCCTTCTGTCAATTAGAATTAATGCCAAAAGGATTTTCAATTATTCTGAACAAAATTATAGTTCTCTCTAGTCCCATTATCATTTTGCGCGATTCCGCTGTCATGCTAAAGTAATTGAAATATAAATACGCATTATTTAGACACAGTTTATTTTTCGTCTGAACCTGTTCTCAATGTGCCTGATTCCGCATTCATTCCAAATGATTTTCCTTTTTTCTAAAAGAAATTTTTATTATTCAGTAAATCCTTTTCATTCTGTCTGTATCCGTTATCATTTCGCATGATCCTGCTGTCTTTCCAAATTCATTTCAAATGATTTCGCGTTATTCTGAAGGAAATGTTCTGTCTGAATCCGTCCAGATTTCACATCATTCTTGTGTCGTTTCGAATCCATTTCAAAAGGATTTCGCATGCTTATAAACAATGTTTTCATTCCGTCTGTATCCTTTCTTTTTCCGTGTGATTCAGCATTCATTCGGAATTTATTCCAAATGATTCCCAATTATTTTAAGCTAAATTTTCATTATATCTAATTCCTGGCAATTCTATCAGTTTCCTTTATAATTAACGATGATCCTTATGTCTTTGGAAATTTATTCCAAATGATTTCGCCTTAATTTAAAAGAAAATTTCGTCCTCTTTGAACCCGTTATCATTTCGCAGGATTCTTCTGTCGTTTCGAACTCCATCCAAGAGGATTTTCAATTATTATAAACAAAATTTTAGTTCTGTCTTATCCCGTTATCATTTCACGATTTCGCAGTAATGCTAAAGTAATTCCAAATAATTTCCCATTATTTAAAACAAAGTTTTCTTATGTCTAAATCCTTTTCATTCTTTCAGTTTCCTTTATCATTACGCATGATTCTTCTGTCTTTCGAAATTCATTCCAAATGATTTCGCATTATCCGGAAGATAATTTCGTTCTGTCTGAATCCGTTTAGATTTCACATTATTCTTATGTCGTTTCGAATCCATTTCAAAAGGATTTCGCATTATTATAAACAATGTTTTCACTTAGTCTGAATCCTTTCTCTTTCCGCATTTATTCGAAATTCATTCCAAATGTTTTTCCATTATTCTAAATGAAATTTTTGTTATTTCGTAAATAATTTTCATTCTTTCTGTATCCGTTATCATTCCGCATGATCCTGCTGTCTTTCCGAATCAATTCCAAATGCTTTCGCGTTATCCTCAAAGAATATTTCATCCTGTCTGAACCCATTCAGATTTCTTATCATTCTTCTTTCGTTTCGAATTCATTCCAAAAGGATTTCACATTATTATAACCGAAGTTTTTATTTCGTTGGTATCCTCTTCCACTCCTCATTAATTTCAAATTCATATTAAAAAATTGCCCATTATTCAAAACGAAATGTTTATTATGCCTGCATTATTTGCATTCTGTCTTATCCGTTACCATTCAGCATAATCCTGCTGTCGTTGTAAATTTATTACAAAAGGATATCGCATTATTATGAACATAGTTTTTATTTCTTCTGAATCCTTTCTCATACCGCTTGATTCCGCATTCATTCGGAATTATTTCCAACTAATTTCCCATTATTCAAAACAAACTTTTCATTATGAATCAATCGTTTTCATTCTGTCAGTATCCATTACCATTCCGTATGATCCCAATGACTTTCCTAATTCATTCCGAATGATTTCACATTATTCTAAAGAAATCTTCTGCCCTGACTGGATCCACTTACATCTATCACTATTCTGCTGCAGTTCAAAATGCATTCCAAATTAGTTTCCATTATTCTAAACGAAATTTTAATTATGTCACAATCCTTTTCATTCTCTCCGTATCCGTAATTATTCCGCCTGCTCCTTCAGTCTTTCCGAATTCATTCCAAATCATTACTACGTTATTAAAGAAAAAAATTTCGTTCGGTCTATACCCGTTAGCATTTCGCACGATTTCGCTGGCATGCTAAAGTATTTCCAAAATGAATACGCATTATTTAGACAAAGTTTATTTTTCGTCTCAATCTGTTCTCAGTATACACGATTCCTCTTTGATTCGAAATTCATTCCAAATGATTTTCCATTATTCTAAAAGAAATGTTTACAATTTGATAAATCCTTTCCATTTGGTTTGTATCCGTTATGATTTCGCATGATCCTGCTATCTTTCCAAATTCATTCCAAATGATTTCGCGTTATCCTAAAAAGAAATTTCGTAGGGGAGTGTCTCCGGTTGTGGGCATAGTTCTGTTTTTGACCCATACATTTCGTTTGAGTCCATATTATGCAAATATATGGATATCATTGGAAAGCTAGAGGCCTTAGCTAACTTTTTGCTAAAGTAAGTACATTGATTCCGTCAAGTAGAAAAATTTTACGACCAATTTTGTGAAATCTTCCACTTTGGCAAAAAGTAAAAATCGTAACCGGTTGTGGGCACCCTTCGAAAACTTGCTGAAAATGGGGATAGTTGAAGGAAAATGCATTTAATTCTAAAGAATTTCAAGCTTTATTAATTTTAAAGGCTTTTAGTGACATTTTTGTACTATACAATCTTTGACGGCAAGAATCAGCGTATCAAAATCAATTGGAGCTGACAGTTTTCAAGTCAAACATACGCTCAAAATGAAAAAAAAATGTGCCCACAACCGGTTACATTTAAGTGCCCACAACCGGAATTTACGACCATTATCGGTGCATCAAGAAAATGTGATGTTTCGCAGCTTGCAGATAAATCGATGTGACATCTTAAATCAGAACAAAAATACTGCAGAAATATCAATAAAACTTACCTGTTTGAGATTCTTCACTTTGATTTATCGCAGTTTTTAAACATTGATAAATTACAAGTGTCTTAATTTTTACATACTTTTTTCAGTATGATCGCAGCTAATGCACAAATCGTCTATTTACGTTGATAACACCTCGAAAACTGCATACTTCTGTCAAAATACAAGTACGCCACTAATCAGATCCGCAATATTTGTATTCTGCGCCCGCAACTGGTGACTCTCCCCTACTATATGAATCGATTCAGATTTCGTATTTTCCTTCTGTCGTTTCGAATTCATTCCAAAAGAATCTCGCATGATTACAAACGAAGTTTTTATTTCTTTGGTATCCTCTCTCCCTCCTCATTCATTTGGAATTCATATTAAAAGATTTTCCATTATTCAAAACGAAATTCCGCATTATTATAAACAAAGTTTTTATTTCGTCTGAATCCTTCCTCTTTCCGCATGATTTTACATTCATTCCAAATTCATTTCAAATAATTTTGCATTATTCTAAAATAAATTTATATTACTTTGTGAATCTTTGTTTTTCTGTCTGTATCCATTATCATGCCGCATGATCCTGCTGCCTTTCCGAATTCATTCCAAATGATGTCGCGTTATTCTAAAAAGAAATTTCGTCCTGTATGAATTTATTCAGATTACGTATTTTTCTTCTGTCGTTTCGAATTCATTCCAAAAGGATTTCGCATTATTATAAACGAAGTGTTTATTGCGTTGGTATCCTCTATCGCGCCTCATTCATTAGTAATTCATATTAAAGGATTTCCAATTATTCAAAACGAAATGTTTATTATGTCATTATTATTTTTATTCTGTTTATATCCGTTATCATTCAGCATGATCCCGCTGTCGTTCCGAAATCATTCCAAAAGGATTTCGCGTTATTATAAACAAAGTTTTTATTTCGTTTGAATTATTTTCTCATACCGCATGATTCCGCATTCATTAGAAACTCATTCCAAATAATTTCGCATCATTCCAAACAAAACTTGCACCATGTCTGAATCTATTAAAATTGCTCATCATTCTGTTGTCGTTCCACAATCATTCGAAAATGATTTCGCATAATTTAAACAAAAGTTTTAATTTTGTCAGAATCTTTTCTCATACCGCATGATTACACTTTTATTCGGCATTCATTTCAAGTTGTTTCGCATTATTCTACTGATGAATCTTGACGATGGTTTCCGAATATGAATGCCCAAGTTTTTGACCAAATATAATGATCACTCCTTGTTCGATGCGTTTCGTCATCCTGAAATGCGACGCGTACGTAGTTAGACCTTTACGCAACAGAGTATACTGGTCGATTGAATATTCGCAGGTCCATGTCACTTATCTGATGGCCTCACAAGGACAAATAATTAAGTGTCAAATACCTATTTTTGACAATAGCACAACCAGGTACAAACATAGAGCACCAGGTTGGATACCTTCCGGACATAATAGTATAATATCGTCTGTACTGTTGCTATAATTTTTTATCATTAATTTTTCTTTAGCCTTTCTCCAACTTCGAATAACACCCCCAGAATAGTTGAGATTGTAAAGAGGACAATTAGACTCGTCTTCATAATTTACTGGAAGAGAAAAGGAAAGTTGAAACAGTACGATAGCACGTAAAAATTTGTCTTGGGCCAGTCCGATATCACGCAGCCCTATTATTACAAAGCAGTCCATAGTAAGTATGGTGGAATGAGGTATATATTGCCCGCAAGGGTTGGAGGCAGCTTACCTTATGCAAATTCGACGAAAGCCATCCACCTTTCGTGCATTTTACTTCGGCACTAGTTGCTAAAAACGAAACTGGGCAAAAAATGATAAAAAACAAAAACTCGCCAATTTAATTATACTTTATCTAGCTTTACCACGACAAGAGTGCATGCAAAACCATTCCACTGGAAAGCCAAATCAAGGCAGATCGTTCTGAAATTCCAGTTCAATGGCGAAGAAGCACGCAAAGCTCTTAACTGTTTGTCAGAGACCGAATTAAATATCCTCACTTGTGATTAAAACATGATTCAGGGTGTCTATCTGACCGGGAAACCTAGAAAACCGGAGAAAAGCTGGGAATTTTTTGAACAGGGAAAAACCGGGGAATTAGCAAAAAAATTTTTAATTCATCAAAAACGTAAACTAGCATTTAACTTAAATTGTAAATAAATACTCTCTTAAATCACATAGAGACACTATTATGTTTTAAAATCAAAATGTCAAAATTGTAATTATGATTTGGAACAGGAAATTTTCCGAAACAATTAGAATTTCTGACTTGCAACGGAGAATTTCCGAAAATAATTATAATTCTGACTTGGAAGAGGACGTTTTCGACAAAAATAATAATTCTGACTTGGAAGCGGAAATGTTACGAAAGAATTACAATTTTGACATAGGACGGAAAATTTTCGAAAAGAATTATGTTTCTGATTTGAAGCAGGCAGATACATTTATCCATCTGGTAAACAATCTGAAGTATTTAGTTGAAAATTTGAAGCTTTTTTCTTGTTCTAAATTAAATTGTTCAAATGCAAATTTAACTTTTCCATTTTCAGTTCGAAAGTCATCTTTTTTAGATTAAAATTAGGCTGCTAAGTTGAAATTCAAACTACTTTGTTAAAAATGTATTTTTCTGTTTGAAGGTTCTTGAATTGAGTAGAAAATGAATGAAAAGAATGAATGAAAAGTTAAATAATTTGTCGATAATTGTATATTCTATATTAATTAATTAATCAATTAACTATTTCTATAAAAATTGATCTTTATCATTTGAAAATTCAACATCTTGGTTCATAATTCATGTATTTTGTTGAAATTTCATCTTTTTTGGAAGAAAATTAATCCTCTCAGTTAAAAATGCAATTATTTACTCAAAAGTTAATGTGATTTTTACAAAATCTAAAAATTTGTTGTAAAAGTAATTTTTTGGTAGAAAATTCAACTGTTTTATTGAGAATTCTTCTTTCTGGGTTAAAAATTCAATTACTGAGGTAGAAAATTCAAATAAACTCTTTTGTATCAAATATAAGTTCCACTACTAGATTAAAAATTTTTGATAAAAAATTTAAATATTTTGTTGAAAAATCCCTTGTTTTGGTGAAAAAATCATTTATTAACTGAAAATTAAATTTTTTCAGTAAAAGATATATCATTTTAGTGGAAAATTCTTCTGCTTGGTTATCAACGTCAAGAATTTATTGAATATTCGTTTTTTAGGTAAAAGTTATATTTTTCAATTGAAAGTGTAACTATTTCACTTTAAAGTTTTTGGTTTGAAATTAATTTATTGGCTTAAAAACTAATCTACTTTGTGGAAAATTGAACCATTAGCTGAGAATGTAATTTTTTTGGTTGAAAATGTCAAAGTTTTGTTAAAAATTCATCTACTTTGGTAGAAAAGTCAACTAATCGGTTGAAAGTTAATTTTTTTTATAACATTTTTTTTTTAATAATTCTTTTTGGTTCAATTCATTTTTGAACTAAACATTTAACCATTCCAATTAAGGATTCGTTATTTTAATTATAAATAAATCTCTTTGGTTGAAAGTAATTTTTTTTAGTTTAAAATTTAACTACTTTGTTGAAAATTCAATTATTTATTTACATATTAATCTATTTTGTACAAAATGACACTATTTCGTTGAAAATTAATTTTTTTGTTCAAATTCATATTTTAGGTTAAAAGTTGAAGAACTTGAGTAGAACCTAAACTATTTGGTTAATAATTAAATTATTTAGTTGAAAATGTAACTATTCCGCTGGGAGTTCGTTTTCTTATTTAAAAATTAATTTTGTATGCGGAAATATAGCTGTATCACACTTGTTTGAAAAATTTCCTTTTTAATTTGTTAATTCAACTGTTTAGCAGAAAATTCTCCAATTAAAAGAAAAATTCTATTTGCATAGAAAATAATTCTTGTTTATTGGAAAATCGTTTTCCTCTTGTTTAGGAATTTATTTTAAACTAAAAATTGAACAATTCCAATTGAAGATTCGTTATTTTAATTGGAAATACATCTCTTTGGTTGAAAATTTTTTTTTTCAGTCTGAAATTTATTATTGATATTGATTGATAATATAATAAGTTTAAATCTAACTACTCTATTTTTGGTTTAAAATTGGTATTTTCTTGAAAATTCGACTTTTCGGTAGAAAATTATTCTTCTTGGTTGAAAATTCAATTATGTGGTTAAGAATTCATGTAATTGGTTAAAAATTCATTTTTTGGTAGAAAATTAAATTCTTAGTTGGAAATTCAACTATGTGGTTGAAAACTCGTCCCATTGGTAGAAAATTTAAATATTTTGTTGAAAATTCTTTTTTTATCATGTAGAAAACAAATTTTTTTACTGAAAATTTAACTTTTCAAGTTTTAGTGGAATATCGTTATATCATCGTTGAAAATGTATGTATTTTGTGAAAATGTCCTCTTTTTCGATGGAAATGTAATCATCTCGGTTGAAGATTTAATTATTTCTTTAATAATTAATTCACTGGCTAGACAATTCAACGATTTCGTAGGAAAGTAGTTTTTTTAGAATTTGTCTTTTTGGGCTGAAAAGTCATGAATTTTGTTGAAAATCTGTGTTTTTTTTTTTTTGGTAGAAAATTAATCTTCTTGGTTGAAAATGCAACTACTTGATAGAAAGTTGGAGCAATAAATTCATTTTTTGGTAGGAGATGTACCATTCAGGTTAAAAATTTATATGTTTCATTAAAATTATAACAATTTTCTTAAAAATTAACATTTCTTGTATAAAATTTTTTTTTAAGTTATACTGGATGGTCGGAAAATAATTTTCTTTTAATTGCAGATTCATCTCATTTCTTAAAAGTTAATTTTTTTATTCAAAACTCATTGCGTTTACTGTAAATTTCACTGTTTCTTTGTTGAATGAAAATTCATGTATTTTCTTGAATATTCATTTTTTTTAGAAAATTAATCTTCTACGTTGAAAATTCAACTACTTGATTGAAAACTCAACTACCTTGTTCGAGATTCACTTTTTTGGTAGAAGATGTACCATTCAGGTTAAAAATTCAAATGTTTGATTGAAAATTTAACTATTGCTTGGAGAATTAACTTTTTTTGTTTAAAAGCTTTTATTTGTATTTTAAATTATTCTTGATTACTGAAAAATAATTTTCGTTGTATTAAAAATGTATCTCTTTTGCTGAAAATAATTTTTTGAATTTTAAATTCATTGTCTTTACTGTAACTTTCATTATTCCGTTTTTGCTGAAAATTCATATTTTTTGGTAGAAAATTAATATGCTTGCTTGAATATCTAACTATTTGCTTAAAAATAATTTGATGTTAATTTTTTCTTCCATCGGTCTAAAATCAATATTTTTTAAATACTGATTCCTATTTCTAAATTGTGAGAAAATTGCTCTGAAGCTAATAATTTTTTTCATAGTTTAAAAATTTAGAAATGAAAATCAATATTAAAAAAATATTGATTTTAGACCAATAGACAAAAAAAAGTGAATATCAAATTATTTAGTACATTTTGTCTGCTCAAAATCGTAAAATCAAAAAATATTTGATAGTTCATTTATTTTATGGAAAGTTGAACAATTTTGTTTATAAAGCAATAATTGAAATAATTAGTAATATCAAAATAGTTAGCTAAATATAATGATGAAATGCTAATTCTCTCAGAAATACCTTTGTTAAAAAATTCAAGGAATGAAGACGTGGAATTTATGAGAATTTCATATCGCGAAGCAAGGTCCACTTTTCTTATGAGACTTTTATAATTAAATATTATCTACCCTTTTACTTGAGCCAATCTCTATGTGAGACTTCCGACGATTAGCAAATGAGTTCCGACTGTAAGCTCGCTTCGGCTTTTATTAATTATATCAGCTTTTGCTTCGCCAGCACATATCTGAATTCTTGATCCGAATGGCCATTACGAATTTTATCGAATTCTACACGCTTGCTTTTCTATTTACGCAGGCAGGTGCGAATTGTTTCAGAACACGCATCGCGTGCACAAATGTTATGTCAGCGTCCGACACATTACAATCAAAACGATATTTACTGACACAATCCAGAAATTACAATTAACGAAAAATTAAAATTCAATTGAAAATTACATTCCCTATTTTTTAAATTCTGAAAACTCATTACTGCAAACATTTTTTCGGGAAAATTGCCGAAAATGTTCGGGACGCGATAAACCCGATAATTCGGTAATTTTCCTAGAAATAACTATCGTAAAATTCCACAACGATTTCGGTAATTTTCCATAAAAAAATGTCCGGTAAAATTTCCCAACTATTTCGGTATTATATATTATGGGAATTTTCTCCAAAATAACTTCGGAAAAATTCCACAACGATTTCGGTAATTTTTCCAATGTTAAAGGAATTTTCCCTAAAAATGTTCGTTAAAATTTCCTAGCTATTTCAGTAAATTTGTTACATATTTTGAGAATTTTTCCCAAATTAACTTCGGGGCAATTCCTCAACGATTTCAGTAATTTTTCCAGGGTTTAGGAAATTTACCCTCAAAATTTTCGGTAAAATTTCCTAACTATTTCAGTAAATTCGTTACATATTTTGGGAATTTTTCCAAAATTTACTTCGGGGAAATTCCACAACGATTTCAGTAATTTTTTCAGAGTTTAGGAAATTTACCATAAAACATTTCCAGTAAAATTTCCTAAATATTTCGGTATTATATATTTTGTATATATATTATTTTTTTGGAAAATTCCACGAGGATTTCTTTAATTTTTCCAAAGTTTAAGGAGTTTTCCCTCAACATTATCGGTAAACTATCCTAACTATTTCGGTAAATTTACTATACATTTTGGGAATTTTCAAGAAAATAACTTCGGGAAAATTCCACAACGATTTCGTTAATTTTCTCAGAGGTTAGATAATCTTCCCCAAAAATATTTCGGTAAAGTTTTCTAAATATTTCGGTATTATATATTTTGGGAATTTTCCCCCAAATAACTTCGGGGAAATTCCTCAACGATTTCGAAAAATTTTCCAGTGTTTAAAAATTTTCCCTCAAAATTTACTGTAAAATTTCCTAACTATTTTGGTAAATTTGTTGCATATTTTGGCAATTTTCTCCAAAATAAGTTCGGGGAAATACCACAACGATTTCAGTAATTTTTTCAGAGCTTAGGGTATTTTCTCTCAACATTTTTTGGTGAAATTTATTCACTATTCTGGTAAATTTATAATGTATTTTGGGAATTTGCCACATAATAACTTCGGGAAAATTCCACAACGATTTCGTTAATTTTCCCAGAGTTTAGGGAATTTTCCCCAGAAAAATGTCGGTAAAGTTTCCTAACTATTTCGTTAGTATGTATGTTGGGAATTTTCCCCAACATAACTTCGGAAAAACTCCACATCGTTTTCTGTAATTTTTCCAAACTTTAAGGAGTTTTTCCCTCCAAATTTCGGGTAAAATTTCCTAACTATTTCAGTAAATTTATTACAAATTTTGGTGATTTTCCCCAAAAATAACTTCGGGGAAATTCCTCAACGATTTCGGTCATTTTTCCAGTGTTTGAGGAATTTTCCCTCCAAATTTTCGGTAAAATTTCCTAACTATTTTGGTAAATTTATTATACATTTTGGGAATTTTATCCAAAATAAGTTCGGGGAAATTCCACAATGATTGCAGTAATTTGTCCAGAGCTTAGGGAATTTTCCATAAAAAATTTCCAGTAAAATTTCCAAACTATTTCGGTATTATGTAATTTGGGAATTTTACCCAAAATAACTTCGAGAAAATTCCACAAAGATTTAGGACATTTTTCCAAACTTTAAGAAGTTTTCCCTCAAAATTATCGGTAAAATTTCCTAACTATTACGGTAAATTTTTTACATATTTAGGAAATTTTCGTCAAAATAACTTCGGGGAAATTCTTGAACGATTTCGATAATTTTTTAAGTGTTTTAGGAGTTTTCCCTCAAAATTTGTGGTAAAATTTCCCAACTATTTCAGTAATTTTTTTATATATTTTGGGAAATTTCCTCAAAATAACTTCGGGGAAATTCCACAACGATTTCGGTCATTTTTCCAGTGTTTGAGGAATTTTCCCTCCAAATTTTCGGTGAAATTTCCTACCTATTTTGGTAAATTTGTTACATATTTTGGGAATTTTCCCCAAAATAACTTCGGGGAAATTCCACGATGATTTCAGTAATTTTTCTAGATTTCAGAGAATGTTCCATATAACATTTCATAACTATTTCGGTATTATATATTATGGGAATTTTCCCCAACATAACTTCGGGAAAATTCCACAACGGTTTCCGTAATTTTACGAAAATTTAGGGAGTTTTCCCTCAAAATCTTCTAACTATTTCAGTAATTTTTTTACAGATTTTGGGAAATTTCCTCAAAATAACTTCCGGGAAATTCCACAACGATTTCGGTAAGTTTTCCAATGTTTGAGGAATTTTCCCTCAAAATTTGCGGTGAAATTTCCAAACTATTTCAGTAATTTTTTTACATATTTTGGGAAATTTCCTCAAAATAACTTCGGGGAAATTCCTCAACGATTTCAGTAGTTTTTCCAGGGCTTAGAGAATTTTCCATATAAAATTTCAAGTAAAATTTCCTAAATATTTCGGTATTATATTTTCGGTATTATGGCCAACGGCCATACCACGCTGGAAGCACCAGTTCCCGTTAGATCACTGAAGTTAAGCAGTGTTGGGCGCGGTTAGTACTTGGATGGGTGACCGTCTGATACTACTGCGTTGCTGTTGGCAGTCGTGGGTGTGGTGAGCCCACACTTGTAGTTATTTACTACAAGAAACTATCCACCTAAAAAACAGTACCCGAATCGGGTAGTGTCATGCTTACCCCTAGAGGCTCGCCGAAAGGGAAATAGCTTAATGATATACTTAATGATATATAATTTGGGAATTTTCCCCAACATAACTTTGCGAAAATTCCATAACAATTTAGGTCGTTTTTCCAAAATTTAAGGAGTTTTCCCAAAAAAATTTCTGTAAATTTTCCTAACTATTTCAGTAAATTTTTTACATATTTTGGGAATTTTCCTCGAAATAACTTCGGTTAAATTCCTCAAAGATATCGGTAATTTCTCCAGTGTTTGAGGAATTTTTTCTCAAAATTTTCGGTAAATTTGTTACATATTTTTGGAATTTTCCCAAAAATATCTTCGGGGAAAATCTACGACGATTTCAGTCATTTTTCCAGAGTTTAGGAAATTTTCCATAAAAAATGTTCATTAAAGTTTCCGAACTATTCCGGAATTATATATTTTGGGAATTTTCCCCAACATAACTTTGGGAAAATTCCACAAAGTTTTAGGTCATTTTTCCAAAGTTTAAGGAATTTTCACTAAAAATTTTCTGTAAAATTGCCTGACTATTTTAGTAAATTTATTATACATTTTGGGAATTTT
>CAKNWT010319445.1:0-17423 GCA_932066315.1 Andricus coriarius
AGTATTTATTTTTCCGAAAAAGAATAATTTTTTTGCATGAAAATTTTGTTATCCTTATTTAGCCTCCCCACATCTCGCAAGCAAGTTTAAATTATTTTAAAAAATTGAAAAATAGATTTTTTTACTCGCTATCCAAAAACAATTTTCAAAACCCATAAAAGTTGAACCTCCAAATTCTCGAATGATTTACTCGGAATTGGTTAACTTTTTCTAATCAAACTCATATCAGCAACTCAATGTCTCGGTCGCAAGTTTTTATTTTTGGTATAAACTGAAAATTGCACTTTTTATCATGATCCGCGACCGAGCCTGTTCTTATTTTATGTTCCTGTCACTTTGAGATGTTAAAGTTCTACATTCTATTTCTCGAAACTGAATGATTTTTTTAAATCATACTTTCCTGTTCTCAATTCACAAATACTTCAGCTCGGGAGTAAACTTTTGTTTTATCTTTAAATGCTGACTTCGATTTTACAGAACGTTATTTCGCTCTCCTAACAAATTCCGATTTTGTTGGTTATCTACATCTATACTGCAACCCTTCATATTATATTTTATTTTTTGCGGTGTCTTTTCGTTACTTTGAATTTAATTAATTTTATTATATTAATTTATGAAAAATACGGACATGATTGTTAAAAACATTGCTTTATTCTTAATCATAAATTTTTTAAATGTATATTCACGGTTTTAATGTAGGTACATATAAATACATCAGGATAATACAAATTTTCATGATTTTCCATTTAAAAAAATTAATCTATTAAGAGTTTTACAATATTCATCAGGAATAGACATATGTATATCATTATTTTAACTTTATATTATTGCATAACATCGATGACAACTTAAGTTTGAGAGGTTAGGTTCCTTTAAAACGTCTAAAACGTAATACTTGCACTTGTTTCTCAACATGTTTGCTTTAAAATTAACAAAAAACAATATAAAATTGCGTTTTGCACTTATTAATCTGCTTGCAATCTTTTGCATTCAAATAAAAAAACTATTTACCACTTTTACGGTAAATACGGTAAATTTGGTCAGAAATGTGAGAAATTCGGTAATTTACGAGGTAAGGCCGGTCAGCGCCCATCTGTAAATTTACATAATGTAGAAAACTGATGACGTAAAATACCAGGTAAATTACCGTAGAAAACCAAGTAAATTACCACGAGTATTTTACTTACCCATCCCTGATGGCAACCTAGCCGGATGCCGCCTTCCTAAGACGTGGTTCGCCGAGGTCGGCGCGATTTTTAAAACTACACAAACAAAGATCCTGTAAAATGAAATGAATACAACTATAAATTTATTGAAATAAATAAAAAATGTACAAGCTATTAACCCACACATCCAGGGGACGGTCAATTTATTGAAATAAATAAACAGAACCACATGCTATTAACCACGCATCCGGGGGAAAGCTGATTTATTAAAATTAATAATTAAAACAATAACCTCAACTCTCACATACCTGGGGGTATTTAAGTTTATTTAAAAAATGTAGAAAAATAAAATTATAAACGCACATACCCACGGAGATCTTTACTTTATTTGAATAAATTTCAAAATAAAAAGAAAAAATAATAAAATAAAATATTTATCTCGCACTTCGCTCTCCATGATGTATTAAACTCGCGCTACGCGCTCGGTCTTTGTCTTTCCCCCACATTTGCGCCCAGACCTTTTAAAATTAATGGTCAAATCATCGACAACTGTAATTTGGTGATTGTGAATTCTCTTTTATTAAAGCTCCTTTGGCTTTAACGAATACATTCTCATCACGAATCTCCTGCTTCGCACTCGATTTTGACCAAAATCTGAACTTTTCTACATTATGTTCAACATTATTATATCAAATGTATATTGTATATCATATTTATTTATTTATCTCAAGTTAGTACTGCTTATTCACATTTTGAAAAATAATGTACAAATTTTATTTTTCATGATTACTTCAATATTTGCTCCTTATTTTGCACTAATTTTTATTCTTCATTTTTTTTCGTCTCTTGTGTCGTTTTTTCAGAAATTGAATTTATTTATTTTTACTCTAATTGTTTACATTTGAAAAAAAAATACTCGCCCATTCTAAAAATTATAAATAACAAAATTGTACATCCTCCTTGAGTGAACAAGTTTGCCTATTATTTTTTTTCTTTCCTTCTGTCGTTTTCCAAAACATTAAATTTTTATATTTTTATTGTTATTCATTTTTTCTCAAAGCTTGTGTCGTGTGTCCAAAAATTTGATTTTTACTTGTTTTATAATGTTGTTTTTCACAAATAAACCAAAAATTAAGCGTCCTATCAAAAAGTGTTCAATAAAAAATTTGTCTATATTTTTTGGGTACACAATTTTTGTCTCTTCATCTTGTTTTATATCTTGCATAGTTTGAGCACAAAATGGAATTTTTAATTATTTTTTGTGCGATCAAAATTTAATTATCCGATTTTGCGAAAAAATTGAAAAAAATGTTATGATCATTTTTTCTTTAACTACTTGTATATGTATATAACCATAAAAATTATGAATAACTATTGACCTGACGATTCTGTCCACCTTCACTGCATAACATCTTTAAAAACCCATCGTGATGCATACTGTTTACATCGATGAATACTGCACACTACGCGCCTCCGCTACTAACCTATACTAAGTATATACAAGATGTCCCAGACTCAAGTGTCCGGACTTATATAGCTGTATACAAATTAAAAAAATAACACGAAAATTCCTTTTCCAAAAATCAGTTAAAGGTTTATTTTTTGAGTTATACCATATTTAAGCCGGGCCAATCAGGAGCGTCCTATAAGCAGTCGCGTGTGCGTGAGCGCGATTCCAACGCAGTATTATCGAAGCGAGCGCGGAGGTGGGGTTAACTACGGGAGAACACTACGTTGGACTCCCGGTCACGCACACGCGACTGTTTATATGGCGCTTCTGATTGGTCCAGCTTAAATATTTTATAACTCAAAAACTAAAACTTTAACTGATTTTTGGAAAAGGAATTTTCGTGTTATTTTTTTTATTTTTATACAGCTATATAAGTCCGGACACTTGAGTCTGGGACACCCTGTATATATAGGGTGTTTTTTTTAACTTGAGACATGAAAATATCTCAAGAAATACGCATCCTATAAAAAAACCGTAATAAAAACTTTTTATTTTCGACGGGGAAAAGCGACTTTAAACAAATTTACCCCCCCCCCCAGGAGGCGGGGGGGGGGGGGGTAACTTTGTAATTTAAAATGGGAACCCCAATTTTTTATCACAGATTCAGATTCTCCTTCATGAAATACGTAAGTTTTATTCGACAAATTTTTTTCGATTTGCGGAAAAAAGCCACCCCCAATGTCTCCTAGGGGGTGGGGTGGGGTAAATTTTGTTCAAAGTCGCTTTTCCCCCTCAAAAATAATAAGTTTTTATTACGGATATTTTTTTCATAGGATGCGTATGATTTTAAGATATTTCGATGTCTCAAGTTAAAAAAAAACACCATATATATATATATATATATATATATATATATATATGGTGTGCGGACGAGCGGCGTCCAAGAATTCTTTAATGCTTGCCAGGAATGAAAACTTGGGAGCAACATCGTGCACATGCGCAGAGCTGTTTTCACATTCATGGGAGAGATCCTTTCCGTTCGTTTCAGATTATACCACTCGGTAATATTAAATCCCAATGCTAGTTCGTACCGTATATACAAGGCTGCTGAAGCAAGTATGGTGTCAACGTAGATCACTCATTGGCTGTTCTTAAAGAAGAAGAAGAAGAAGAAGACGTGTTATGCCCACACCCTATGTTATATTTTGACATCTCGATGCATATGTAGGTTATGTTCGTTTGTGTTTTTATTTTGTTGGGTGCATATCACGTTCCTGAATTAAAAACCAGAAGGAAAATGGCATCAGAAATACGAAAAGGATCTAGAAAGTGTAAGTACTACAATAACATTATTATAATCATGTATGGATTACGTAAGTAAGGGATAAAGTTAATTTTAGTGAACAAAATATTGTACGTTATTATGAGCGCATGTGCACGATCTTGCTCCCAAGTTTTCATTCGTGGAAAGCATTAACGAATTCTTGGACGCTGCTCGCCCCACTCCCCACTTACAGGGATACTACTCCTTGCTATTCCTTCGTGGGCAGAGCCAATCAGCGAGTTAAAAATAGGTTGCCACACTGGTCCATTTTACAACGATGAGCGGAAGGTAAGTTTCATGCGCGTAGAACGGTTGGGGGGAGAGAAACTTTGGCCTCGGAAAGGGCGTGAAAAAAGGGTTGCCAACCTATAAAATTAAGATATTCCAGCTGATCGAAACTGCCGGTAACTGTCATCATTACCTTTGATGACCTACGTTACCGACCATTTTCATCAGCTGGAGTCAGGGTTGCGTACGTAATATACCTTAGGTAATTTACGTAGTTTTTTACATGTAAATTACCTACGTAATTTACGTCCCTAGTTTTTCACATGTAATTTACGTTTTTAAGATGGCGACTGCTTTTATATAGAAAACAAACATAACCGCATTCTTTAATACGTTGAAGACACTGACTGACTTGCTTCATAGCTTCTTAATTTATTAAAAAATGTTCAGAGGTGGCAGACCCAGAAATTCCTTTTGGGAGGACTTAAATTTTATTTTAAAGAGGGAAAATGGCAAAAAAATTCTTTTTGCCCCGTGTGCAATCTTTTGATGTACTCATGTTTTAAATTTAATAAAAAACAATTCATTTAATCTCTCACGTAATGCATTCCGGAATAAGTGAAGTTATATTACGCTCTTTTCCCTCACCCGCCACTGCCTCCCACCATTCAAGTCCGCCATTTTTTACGTTTATTACATTTTTTGCGTATAATACGTAAAATACGTATTATACGTATAAAAGTTCGAGTTACGCGTAACCGTGCAACCCTGGCTGGAGTACATGCATTTTATAAGTTGGCAACACTTCTTTCACGCGCTCTCCAAGGCGAAAGTTTCTTTCCCGCCAACAGTTCTACGCGCGTGAAACTAACTTTCCGCTCGTCGGTGTAAAGCCGAACATAGTCTATGGACCCTCTGTAGCTCATGGATATCACTCTTAGGAGGTCCACTGAATTGTGTGGTACTGTGGCTCTGGAAAGAATGAATGGCGATGCTTTGTGGAATGACGAAAAAATCGGAGTAGCCGTTAACGAAAAGAAACGAGTGTATCTAAGAAAGTTGAATACTATAGGCCTTAGCGATGATGAGATAATTAGACTAGAAAATGATTTTAGGGACAAAAATAGAAAAGTAAATATACTACACGGAAAAATGGATGTAAGATTGTACCTCCTCTTCTAGAAATAATTAATTGAAAACAATTCAGAACGATAGAAAGAAATTTGAATTGTTTCTAATCGTGTTTCTTGATCGTGTGTGCACGATTGGGAACGATTGAGTGTTGCAAAGTTTCAATCATCCCCAATCGGGCCAATCGGTAGTAGTATTTTAAAGTTATGAAGTGGCAATTTGATGGCAGCACTTTCGTCTCGCGGGAATTATCTGAAAACGTTTATTTACTATTTTCGAAGACACACATAATAAGTAATATGTTCATTAGAAAAATTGAATAAATCTTTTGTAATAATTTTCGCGAGTTGAGAGTGCTAGGCCGTATTAGGTCTGAACATGCATTTTGTTAATTTTCAATTTGTAATAAATAAAAATTTTAAGCTAAAAAATTCTTTCACTCCTAGAAAGTATGTGCTATTTATAGAAGAATAATTTCTAAAATTGATGATACAAAAATAAATTTGTTTTAACATATTATCAGGCCTAGAATAAGAAAATGTGTAATTTCATTACAATTAATGGTCTGAGATGGCCCCTCAACATTTTTATTCCTGAAATAATGTACACAGGATTTCTTCTACCATATAAATAGAATATTTTCCAAAAGTAATAAATTAAAAATATTCGAACCGGGTAGTGGCAGAAAAAAATCTTGAATGTTGAAATACCCCAAAAAATGCCAATTTTTTATAGTTTGAAGATTCCTATAGTAATTTAAAATGTATTATTACCTATCATTTACCTGGAAAATTCAGCTAGTTAATTCAGCTGGATTTCGGTGCAATTCTGCATTTTTATCAGTTTTGCTTATCAATTTTCTTACCAATTCCATTGAATTTTTAATTGATTATTTCTAGAAGGGTCCTAATATGCAAATATTCGTGCCGCACATCTACTATCTTTTTGAGATGTTAGGCGTATAAATATTTTTATGTTAAACTGAAACACATTTAGATATCAAAATCGTATGAGCAAATGCGCATCGCGCATTGCAATTTCACGAATATGTTTCAGGGCTATATTTTCGATATTACAGTTATGGAATATTAAAATTTTTGAAAATTTTCAAAGGATCAAAAACAATTATCCTTAATTAAAATCGGATAATGACTTTTGTCTGTCTACACGACGGAACAAGATACTTATATATTGACTCGAACACATTCGACAAAATGGCTGTAAAGTTTGAATAAAATTTGAGTTTAAGTATCCGAAAATAGATAGAATTTTAAATGCTCAACTCACTTATAGCCCATTTTTGCTTTTTATTTAAAATATTTTGAATGACAAATATTGAACATAACCTCAGCTTACTGAATGTTACATCTGATCGATATTCCATACCCTTTATCTATTTTTCTTTTATGTATGAACATGCAAGTTTAATTTTTAATTTACAAATAAGTTATCAATTAATTCCTTAAATGATAAAAAATAAGTAAACTCTTCAATTATTTTCAGCCGATATTTGACATAATCATCATCTAATATTTTGGATATTTCAGTTGAACATTTTCGATGTTACAGAGTAACATCTCACTTTTTAATAAATACAGATACTAACTTTGAAAATCTAGATTGCTGTCTTATAGTTAAACATAAAATATGTTAACCCTGAACATCTAGATGTTACGTTCAAACATATATTTTTTTCCCCCTGGCGGACTGTCCGAACGCAAGCATTACGCTACAGCGTAATGCTAAAGTAATATGGCATTATAATTAATAAAAGAAGTAAAATAAATATGTAAACTGTTGCAATTAAAATAATACGTTAAAATTTACGTTTAATAGTTATGCCGTAATTGCAACAAGTTGCTTTTTCAGCGTTAAAAAATAAAAAAACAAAGTGGCTCTCATTGAAGTCGGGCCCCTGCATGCTGGCAACCCGCGTGAAGCCTCCGTTAGCAGACTGCAATGACAGCCACATTATTTTTTCATTTTTTAACGCTGAAAAAGAAACTTGTTGCAATTACGGCATGACCGTTTAACGTAAATTTTAACGTATTATTATAATTGCAATATTTTGCATATTTATTTTGTTTCTTTTATTAATTATAATGCCATATTACTTTAGCATTACATTAGCATTACTTTAGCATTACGTTAGCATTACGCTGTAGCGGAATGCTTGCGTTTTGCCGGTCCGTCAGTGCCGTATAGTTAAAGTAGGCGAGAATGAAATCAAAGCAGAAGAAGAGAAGAAAATGGAAAACGCTTTCGAAGATAAAAAGTAGTATTACAGAGTTAGTCGGCATTACAAATAACAAGGGTAAAATGGAATGTGATATAAACCGGATACTAAACGCTTTGAGAGACTATTTTAAGGAATTATTGGGAGGTGAAGCTATAGGACAGCACAACTGCGACATAGAATATGATACGTCAGATAACTCGGTTGAAAGAATTAGTATGTCTGAAATAGGTCTGAAATGATTAAACACGGTGGTGAATATATACCTTGTAGGCTGTGCGAGCTGATTAACTTATGTACCGAGATAAGGGAAGTTCCAGATGATTGGAAAAAGGCGATCATCGTCCCAATACACAAGGGAAATGGAGATAAAAGCAACTGCAATAATGACAGAAGTATCAGCTTGCTAAATATCGTAAGCAAAATATATTGAAAAATACTTATTAATAGGGTAATGAAAATAACAGAAGAAAAGATCTGGGAAGTCCAATGTGCATTTATGCCATGACGATCATGTGTGGATCAGATATTTATCTTGAGAAAAAACTTTGAGGGTAAACAAAAAAGTTTTCTGTGCATTTGTTGGTTTCGAAAAAGCGTTTGACAAGATGGATAGAAGTAAGCTTTGGGAAGTGCTAAAAGAGTACGGAGTCGATGGATGGCTCCTAAAAGCAATAAAAACAATATGTGCAGGTAGCAAAGCGAGTGCAAGAGTAAATGGGCAACTGAGTGACTGGTTCGATATCAGACAAGGTGTTAGACAAGGATGCGTTATGTCCTCTTGGCTGTTTATTAAATTCATTGATAAGTATCTAAGAATGGCCCTCCTCGACTAACAAGGTGTAGATCAGGGGATCAAGAAGGTGCATGGCAGTGTGTGTTAGCGTTTCCAGATAATAAGGTTGTCATGGTAGTCAATCGAAGGCTTTCAGAGAATGTTGAGCAAACTATATACTAGCATGAAGAACGTGGGTCTTAAAATTAACGTGAATAAAACAAAAATTATGATATTTGAAGGAAAGGATGAGATAACACTACGAAATATTGTCTTAGACGATGAGAGGCTAGAATAAGTTGATAAGTCCGTGTATCTTGGTAGTTTATTTACTAATGACGGAAAGATTGATGGGCAGTTAGCCAGGCGTATAAACGAGGGTTGGAAGGTTATCGGCAGGGTAAGAGCCATTGCCAAAAGTAAAAATATAACAAATAAAGCTAAAATTGCGATATTTAATTCTATACTTCCACCCACTGCGATGTACAGTAGCGAGACCTGGACCTACCAAGACAAGGATAAGAGTACAAGTAAGGCGGTTGGCAGGCAATACCTGCGCAATATGTGCAGTAAAACGCTAATGGACGAAGTCAATAATGAGAGAATCCTCAAAGAATGTAGTGTAGAGGAGAACTGTTTGGCAAGAATGAAAGAAATTTGTTGAGATGGTTTGGGCATGTTGAGAGAATGAAAGATGAACAACTGAAGAAACAATTATATCGAGGTAAAGTAAATGGTAATGTACCCAGATGCAGACTGAGGAAAGAATGGTAGAAGTGTGTGAATAAGACCCTAATTCGAAAAGATATAAAAAGCCATAGAACCACAAGAGCTTAGATGAGGATATGCATGGATGTAAAAGAAGCTAAAGAGGTATGCCAGGACAGAAAAGTGTGGTGACAAATAGTTTATAAGAAATGCATTATGAACAGTATCAGTGGAGTGAGTTACGCTTGAAACGAAAGACCTTTGATACTAATGGGCCCGAGTGAAGAGCTTGACATAATGACTTTGTAAAGCTCTTGGCTGGGGGTGCTTGCTAGAGAGGTTGATCAGCGACCTGGATTGGAGCAGTGTTGCGGAACGAAAGTTTTATTCAAATAAACAAAACGAGGATTCTAGATGATTCTAAATATATATACCCCTTCTCCCCTTGTACCGCCTCCTACAAATCCCATCCTCACTTTTCTCGGATGAGCTCCCCGATCCCCGGTTAGAACCTTGTGAGTCATGCGTACGCCGAAAGCATCCAGAGGCGACTGTTGTCACCTCCAACACTCGCGGCCGCTGTGTAAGCATAACAGCAGTAAAACACGAACTGCAAACTACACCATGCTCCTAATTTTGTACAACATCATCGCAAATAATTTCATAAATCGTATTAAATTAACTAATTAGATCCTCATCTCATCCGTCACTTGGGTTAGTCCGTGGCTATGATGAAAAACCAGGTTCTTGTTAACACGAGAACAAGTGTGGAAAAAAATTTCCTTGATAAGATCTCTTTGAACAGCGAAATAGCGCCTTGAACGTCGAGTAAAGTGGATTCAGGAAAATTCCACCTTTTCTACTCATTCTTCCCATCTGTTAAATAAAACGTCACGTGGCGTTAAAAATCCGACTAGTCGAGAAGAGATGCTTCTGTCTTGAATCAGTCTTCTGAGATGCTTCAAATATATCACTCTTTCGTAACTTTTTCCAAAGGCAAAAGTTACACGGTCTAGAGGAAGAGTGTCCACTAATTACTGCTGAAGAAGTAAAGAAAGTTATCGCTAGAACTAAGAAATTTTCAGCGCCAGGGCCAGATAAAATCAACAACTTTTGGTGGAAGAAGTTCACTTCTACGCATCAACATCCAGTTCTTATGTTTTAATTTTTTCCGGTATCTTAGAAAAGAAAAAGGCCTTCACTACATTAATATCCAGTTCTTATATTTACTACTTTCTTAAACGGAGAACAACCCATCCCGCAGTAGCTAGTGGAAGGGCGCACGGTATTGATCTCTAAGACCGGAGATTATTCAAGTCCAAAGAACTACAGGCCCATAGCTTGTTTAAACACCAGCTACAAGCTATTCACTGGCATCCTCAAAGAGAGTATATTAACAGCTATCGAACCAGTATGGAGTGCAATAGTTGAACAACGTGGATGCAAGAGAGGGCTGGCAGGTTGCAGGGAGAACCTTTTAATCGACAGGTTTATTACCCAGGACTCGATCCGGTATCGACGCAATCTGTCCATGGCTTGGATTTACTACCGTAAGGCATTCGATAACACAAACCATGAGCTACTTATCAAGCTTCTTGAGCGCCTGGAGGTGCATCCAAAAATAGTAAGATGCATAAAAGAGCTTATGCTTTTGTGGCGGACAAGACTTGTCATAACATCTAACAAAAAAAGTGACTTCCAGCGACATCACATATAAGAGGGGAGACTTCCAAGGCCCGATACTTTTCTGCATCACCTTCTTGCCTCTATCTATTATGCTCCGAGGCAAAAGCTCTGGATACCTATGTAGCCCGCCAAACAGAAGAGAATATAAGGTCAACCACCTTTTATACATGGACGACCTTAAACCTTAAACCTTTGCTTCCTCGAAAGAGGACCTTAAAATCCTTGTGAAGGCGGTAAATAGGTACTTTAAAACGATTGGCATGAGCTTCGGCCTGGACAAGTGTGCCTGCGTCCACCTACACCAAGGAAGACTAAAAACTACATCATCGCATGACGGTCAGGATGTTCAACTCATAGGCGGAAACACCATTCAACATCTTGGTAATGGAGAAACATATATGTACATATCTTGGAATACCGCAAGTGGAAACCCAAAATGTACGTGTGTTAAAAACATCTAGATGTTCAGGGTTAACATATTTTATGTTTAACTATAAGACAGCAATCTAGATTTTCAAAGTTAGTATCTGTATTTATTAAAAAGTGAGATGTTACTCTGTAACATCGAAAATGTTCAACTGAAATATCCAAAATATTAGATGATGATTATGTCAAATATCGGCTGAAAATAATTTAAGAGTTTACTTATTTTTTATCATTTAAGGAATTAATTGATAACTTATTTGTAAATTAAAAATTAAAAATTAGGGCCGCAGAGGAGCTTGGCCTCTCATTTGATTCAAGCGACACTACACATGGCCTATCATCACTAAGAGAATATACTGACAAGCCCCTTCATGGTAAATTCTACGGCATCATACGTACAGAAGAGCTCTAGATGGGTCTGTCGAACATGTTTCTTAAGTCTGCTGCATTGAGATCGGAGACTGAGGGATTTCTTTTTGCCTGTCAGGGCGGCGTTATATACACCTTAGTTTACCGCGAGCGCATAATGAATGTACCTGTAGGCGATACCAACTGCCGAGCATGCAATAAGAGCCAGAAACATGTTCGACAGTTCTCAGTGGATGCTTTCTGTATGCTCGCTACGGTTACATAGAGAGACACAATGCGGCTCTAAAAGTGTTATATTACCATCTTAGGCACTTCTATGGTGTTGATCTATTGCCCGTTTGCTATAATCCCAGGGGGAACTCGAGTCTGTTGTGGAGAATGATCACTGTAAGATCTACTGGAATTTCTCATTCTCCATCACTCAATGTATCAGTGCTACGAAGTCTGATATTATCCTCCAAGATCTGAAGACCAAGATTATTTACGTGATGAATTCTCGGCACTAGCCGATAGTAATATCACGGCAAAGGAGGAGGAGAAAGGGGCGAAATATCAAGCACTTCTTTTCGAGCTGAGCTGCCTGTACCAAGGCTACAATGTACATCTTGTAGTTCTCATAATCGGCTGTCTTGGTGCTATGAAAGCTTCATTTCTTAGCCAACTCTACAAGATTCCGGCTTGCTAGCGTCAGGCTCATTCCATCGTGAACCGGATGCGAAAGGCTGTTCTTCTGGGGTCACTTCATCTGGTCCGTCAAAAATGTTCCTCATAACCTTCTACAAATATTGGTAGCTCTAAAAAAGTATTCAGAGGTGAAACCTTAATCTCCAACTGTCCCGTCTGCCGCGTAAGGTCTTCCGCAGCTAGGGACCTGACTCCAAGGAACAGTGTTGCACGATGTGATTTTCCGTAAATTTTCCGCTCTTGCTTACCTTCTAGGACAGAAGGAAGAAAATTGGATGACGTACACGTTCCAGTTGCGTCGGGATTGTTTCCTTTAAGGAACCATGATCGTAGCTTCTGGAGCCTATAACTTCTGACAGGAAAGAATAACTAAGGATTCAGTCCGTAAATGATGGGGTAAAAACCAGGCTTTGCTCAATATGTCAAATTAGGCACACTGCTCTGATCAGATCCCTTTATTGCATTATAAAAATGCGTCCGTCACGGATGACATATACCGGAAAAACCCCATGCAAACTATTCAAAAATCTCACTCTAACAAAAAATGCCTTCGACATATACTGTAACACAATATTTTATTACAGACTGTCCAAACTACCCTTGAAGAGAGTAAGCAAAATGCGGATGAAGCTTTTTCACCCCAATTAATGGAACAAACTGTAAATAAAGCGGTAGAAGATGCCGCCAAATTGTACAACTCATTCGCAAGTACTCTCCAAAATTTACGTGAGGAAGTTTCTATGGGACCACAAATTACATCTACTTCAGGAAACAATCAACAACAATATTTGCAGAGAGGATGGCAGGCATTACAAGCAATTGCAAGTGACCCTAATGCAATTTCTGATGCTCTTCAAGCCTCGTTGCCAACTCAACAAATTGGTTCTTCGTTACGAGACTTTATAGACTCATCATTGAGCGTAATGCAGCAACTGCAAAAATATTTAAGTCAAAGCAATGCCTCGGAAAGCATGATTGGTCATCCTGAGAATTCACAAGGCAATGGGCCTAATATGGACCCATAATTTTCCCTCACAAGAATTTTGCGGCCTTCCATCCAAAAATCCCTCCACCACCTTCTCAGTTCTCCGTACGGCGGGTAATAAAGTCCCCATTTATCTACAGCTCCAGCACTCAGCCCCTGTACTCCCAACCTATATCACGAATCGCTATTTAATTCAAATTGAAACCAATTTATGCAAATTTAAGATGAATTAAACCGTTTTTGTGGGAAGTTATTTTTACTGTATGTAAATTGCAATCAAATGGTTTCTGATGAAATAGAATAAAAATGCAAGTACACAAGAAGTCCAATATAAGGCCGACTCCATCCCATCCCCGCTCCAACTTTTACTTAATTATTATTCAAAAGCATACATTACGTCAACGATGTGAAAAATAAGCTAGAACGTAACATAAAATACAATAATGCATGCTTAACAATGAAGAAATTGCTCCGAAATGCAATAAACGAACGGTTAGAATGTCACAGATGGTGAAAACGAATTGTCCAGAAAAACCACCTGGGTCGACTTAGGTGGTTTTTCTCGTGAACGGCTCCATTGAGAGCAGTAATTAAAATCACGGCAAATCTTAAATATTCATTTACTCTACTCTTTTAAATTAAACCAGTGAAATTGTCACTGGTTAAATCAGTCATTTGAATTATCTCTGGCGAACGAGTGATTTTCTGTTTTTCACTGGGTAAACCAGTAAGTGACTCAATTAAAGCAGCGTTACTGAATATACCAGTAACGTCAAATGATGGATTCAACCAGTGATTATAGCGCTTCATGTGGCCAATACATGATCCTCCAGTCGTCTGGTGCGCGCATGTCACCGGTCAGGCCTTTGCTTTCCTCGAATGAAAATGAACTTTATTGTGTACCAATTTTTGTGTTCAAAATGTTTGGGGCCTGGCTACAATAATCAGGGGATATAAATCTTTGACTTGAAAGTGGGGAAGCCTCTGGTCACTTGTGTTTGACTATGAGCGATGCAACACTTTGACGTATAGACAGGTCTTCCCACAGTTGGGCGTAATATATTATACCATATTATAATGTAGTCTGACCCTTATTTCTTGTTGTGAGAGTAAAGTACAGTTTTTCGAAGATAATTTTTCAAAGGTAAACACAAAAGTGATAAATGATAACTGGCATACCTATAACCAGCTGACGGAAGATAACGCATAGAACCAGCTGACGGGAGATAACGCATAGAACCAGATGACTACTGGTACTGAGTAACCCGTGAACCTCGATGATTAAACCAGTGGCGGAATTCCACTGAGTGAATCAGCGAAATCTTAATGATTGCCAGTGACACACATTTGGCTGTTTTAACCAGTGAGATTTCACTGGAAATCAGTCATATTTCACTGGAAATCAGTCAGATTTCACTGGTTCATTTTAAGAGGGACAAAAGTTTGGTACACAACCTCTTTTTTGCCAAACCTAACCAAACACAATTGACAGTTTTTAATATTATTTGCCTATGTTCTATGAAGTTGTTTTCGTGTCCATTCAGTGTTACCAATCAAAATAAGCAATTGACAATGTGACCTACTCTTCAGAAACGCACCAAATATAAAAAAATTCTTTAATAATTGGAAATACAAAACAGAAAGCCTTCGGCTTCAAAAACCTGATTAATGAGGTTGCAAACTTTAATGACAGTGCAAAAATCTACCAAAAAAAATTTTATTTCGATAAAAACTGTTCACACAAGATAGTCACATTGATTTGTTTGCATACCGAAAATCAGTTTTTTTTTATATTGCACATTTTGTACTCATAATATTTCGACCAAATTTTCTCCATTTATGCTACGTTAAATGTTGTGCCGAATATTATAATCAAAAGCTTTCAGAAATTTGTTAGCACATATTCCATTAAATTCAAATGGCCTACTCTTTAAGGTGACCTTATAGTCTTACATAGTTTCCGATATGAATGCAGTTAGTGAGTGTAGTTCCACCGATGAGGCTTAGGTGGCATTGCGTGACTTATAGGCAGTGGCGTGGCTTATACGAAGTTTATCCGGAAGCGTAAAAGTAGTTGCTGCCAACTTTGAAATTTGCTGCGATCAAGGCAAACTGGAATTCTCTCTTATCGACAAAAATAATCAAGTTGGCAGCACTACTTTCACGCTTCCCGAGAAGCTTCGTATAAGACACGCCACTGCCTATAAGCCACGCAGAGCCGCTTAAGGGCCCTGGAAATCATGTGTAAATCGCAAAAATCGAAATATTCACATGTAGCATTCATTATGTAAGAAAGTACGCGACGCCATCTACGATTGCGAGCGCTTCCCAACGTTCGCTTGTACTCTCGCCGGTACTTGCCTATAAAGGACACTTTCTTACATAATGGATATTTCCGTCAATTTTTAATGAATCGATCTAAAAATTTCCAGAAATCTTACTTTAATAGTGAGGAAAAAATTTCTCACTAAAAGTTCTTTTAACTATAAAGTTTCCTCGATACTTTTTTTGTCGAAACTAAAAAAACGTGCTTATCGACCGGTCTCAATTTGCAATTAATTATTATTAAACAATAGACAATTTTTGTTGTTTTTTTTTCATTTTTTAGGCATTGTTAGGGTACACTGTGTGCGTATACCAAATTTTAAACAGTTTCAATAATATTTAGCTGAGTTTTGACGATTTATGTTTTAAAAAATAATTGAATTTGAGGAAATTTTTTTTCCATCTTGCCCTTTTCTATATGTCCATATTTTAAAAACTTTAATTTTTTTAACTTTAAAATTTGGATATCATGAGACACGTGGACAATAGTTTTCCGCGTTTTCGAGCGCGCGACCCATTCTTTGATACGAACTATCAATTTTTGCATCAAAAATATAATTTTTTCGAAAAAATCGAGCTGCACCGAGAGTCTCTATACTCTTCAGAGTCTGTATGCAAAAAATCAGACAAAATGGCTTCACCGTTTGGCCTGAATCCGATTTTTGCGATTTACACATGATTTCCAGGGCCCTTAAGCGTCATCGGTGGAACTGCACTCGCAGTCGAACTTCAATTGGAGCTCGGTTTTGGTTCTGACGTTCGGCTCCGATTGAGGTTCTCCGAACGTTAACAGTCACGGGCGTATGAGTCATTTCCGGTGGATTTTCCTGCGGAGTAAAAAATATTTAAAAAATTGTTTTCTTATATGGAGACAAGGGTAAGCTAAATACGTAACGGAAATGAGGAAGAAATTTTACTGTTACACGTTCAAATAAATGTTTTTCCTGGTTGAGTACTTGAGACGTTTGCGACCGTTGAGAATCTCGTTTAAAATGAGAGCTTTCTCTTGAATGATCGCTCCGGACTATTTTGCAACTATGCATGCATAAGCGAAACTCCTTGCAAAATACTTGTCAACACTTGACAGTTTGAGATTTGGTTTTGAGAGGTATCTTTTCACACTGCACATGCTTCGCGTCGGAAACCAGACTGGTTACCGTTGATGCACTTATTCAAAATGATTAAATGTGCATGAAATTGTTGGCAACAAATAAATCTTGTAAAATTATTTAAAATAATTCTTTTATCACATAATAGACTTATAAAGTAGAAGGTAAAATAATTATTTGATTTTACTCCTTAAAAATAAATAATCGATTTCAAATTGAAAGGAAGGAATACCTTTTTTTATCAGAAATATGAAACATCAGGTTGAAACTGGACATCAGTTTGATTGGGAACATGCAGTGGCGAGTTTAGGAAAAAAGGCCTAGTCAGCAATTTTTTCGAGCGGCTCAGTTTTGTGGTTCACCGGAGCATTGCCCTGGGGTCTTTCTGCTGGGGGACCTAGTTAGCAATGTCTCTTTTGCTGCCCGTTAAATCCACCACTGAGAACATGTATTGGTTTTACACTATGGGCCTAATGAGTTTAAAACCCTTATGAAAATATACCACAGGAAAACGACAGGAAGAACGACAGCCGAAAATGACTGGCCCTAATTGGCCATAATTTATAATAATATCGTCTGAACATTATAAAGTATCGACGACTTGCCGATTTGTTAGTGAACTATTTGAACTTTCCTGTAAAGCATAAACAATCATTAGCAAAAGGAAACCATTATGGGAATTTTCATGATGAAACACCTTTGTGTAGCCAGTGTCCAATTCCGAATTCTCTTCCAACACATCAATTATGGAATGTGTTTGATTTGCCATTTTAAAGCCTTCTTATCCTTACAAAGCGCTAAACTTGAGTACCACGGCAACA
>CAKNWT010319445.1:22788-33535 GCA_932066315.1 Andricus coriarius
GACAGGCCTGACATTTTTTTCCTGTCATATATTTTCATAAGGGAAGACTGGTAGCAGAAATGTTCTTTATTAAGAGAGAGGGTGATCATTCCTTTAATATAATAACTGATCTAAGTAATTTTAGTCCATTATAGAACATGATACTAGATTTATTAATTTAAGATCCAACGTTTTAGACTCTTACTCTTATCATCATTTCATCAATATTTTTATAAATTTGGTAGATGCTAATTTCATATAAATTAATTGTTCTACCAATAATTTGTTACTTCGACTTTAAAATCTGTTTTATTTTAAATTTAAGGAACCTTATATTTCTGACGTGTACTACGACACTGTTCTTCAACGTCTCTGTCACTTCATGTTCTTACCTTCTTTCACTCGATGTTGACGTTCAATATGAAGCAGAACGTTCGTTCTATCTCCTCTTTATTTCATTACTTATTTATTGATGAACTCTACTACCTTTTAACATGATCGAATTCAAAATAGCAACAACACAGGCAAAGGATTTTTGAATTTTTTAACTTCACTTCTCTTTATCATATATGTTTCTTTTTGTATATAAAATAAAAAAATTTCTCTACATTTGCAATATAATTGTTTTTCACAGAACTTATTTTTTTAACACTGGATTCCTGTTTCCTGATGAGAGCATTTGACTCTCGAAACGTCGACAAGATATTTTAATAAAGGATCTTCTCAACATCATCGAGGCCTTTTTATCTGGTCTAAAGTATGTCATATTATACCTTTCACTCTATTTTTAATTAATTATTTACTCAGACGCATGACATCGCACTTTACCATTCACCATCTATCATAAATAAAATATGAATTTAAAATAATTTTTAATATCTTTATGTACCTTACGATTATTATTTGCTGTAAAAAATTGTGAACAAAAACCAACAAAAAAAAACACTTTAAATAAGTGCGCCAACGGTAAGCAATCTTATTTTCGACGCGACGTATGCGCAGTACCAAAAGATACCAAGATTGGGAGCACCGCAGCCTCTCTGTTTACCCAATACGATACAAAAAGAGGTTTCGAAGCCATCGTTTCGAATTCGATCCTACGCAATAAAACGATCGGCTTCAAGCATCGGAGCCCCACTGCTGCCCTATTGAAAACCCCTGTACGGGATCCCGTAACTGTCCCTGTGCGTGTTCCTTTACCAGAACTATGACCAGCTCTCGTACAAGAAACGTTACAGGTGCAGCATCAGAAATTGAGACACGAACCTGTACAGGAACATGCAGGGGACGACGGAACCCTTACGGGAACGTGTGCACGTTCTAAGTGCGTACGTAAACAACTTAGCACGGTTTCCTCCGTATCGGTACAATTTTATTGTCATTGATTTGACGATGTGAAGAAACATGGATAATTATCTGTAATACCTTGGCTTTTTTATAACCTTGAAGATCCAACTCGCTAGCGAGAGAGCTAAGCCCTAAAGCACCCTGGCGGATTAGTTCTACTAGAGATCCTGTACAGGATTTTGTAGAGGATTTCGTACCGAATCCTGAACAGGAACCCTAGTGAAACTAATCCAACAAGCTGCGCTACGGCCTAGCTCTCTCGCTGGTGAGGTGAATCTTCAAGGGTATAAAGAGAGGCAATCCCGGGTAAAAATTGTGAGTATGGGATTGATCAATCATTGACTTTCAGAAGTATAAAACATGTATGGTAAATGACACGATCCCATACTTCAAGTATATTGAAATAGTATAGCTAAAGTCTAGCTAAAGTATAGCTGAAGTATGTATGAAGTGTAGATGAAGTATAGCTAAAGTATATATGAAGTATATGATACTCAAGTATAGCTGCAGTGTAGGATATACTTCATCTATACTTGACTACGGCTAAAGTATCGTATACAATACGTGTTAACTTGTTTTAAAAGATATCATAGCAACGGGATAAAACATAATACATCGTGAATTATCATCATCATTAAATCATCGTCCTTAAATTAAAAAAATTCCTGATTTAACTAATTTCTAGAGAAAAATGTGCAACGAATATTGTTCGCGAGTGTTTTTCAATCATATGTGGGTAAGAGATCCAGTAATCTCTGATTCCTAACCAGAGACTTATTATTGCATCAAAATATTTGATTAATTTATTATTCAGATAAAAGACATTATGTTCTATTTTTAATAATATTAAAAATTTCTCAAGTTCTGCTAAATTTAGAAGTTGCAAACAATATTTTTTATGCTGTGAAAATCATGATTCTGTATCTCTAATTTTATGTATTTCAGGTCTCCAATGACATAATCAAGAATACAATGCTTTTCGTTATTTTATATTATCTTTTTATTCTTTAAATATAATTAAGCTATAACTACTATAGCCATACTTTCCCTATACTTCAGGCATACATGAACTATACTTCTGACATACATGAGCTATACTTTACAGATATACATCAGCTATACTTCAGCTATACTTCAGATATACTTCTAAGATATACTTTAGCAATACTCTTACTATACTTCGACTATAAGTTGTTATACTTTAGCTATATTCAAGTTATACATCCACTATACATCCCGAGTAAAAATCGTAAGTATGGGAGCGATCAATCATTGACTTTACAAAGTATAAAAAATGTATGGTAAATGAGACGATCCCATACTTCAAGTATATTGAAATAGTATAGATGAAGTATATCGAAAGTATAGCTAAAGTATGGCTGAAGTACGGCTGAAGTATAGACGAAGTATAGCTGAAGTATGGGATATACCTCATCTATACTTAAGTCTATCTAAAGTATAGGCTATACTTCATCTATACTCAAGTATAGTTGAAGTACAGCTTATACTTCATTTATACTTAGGTATGGTAAAAGTATCGGACATAGAATTGCCTTCAATTGAGAGTTCGGATCAAAGAATGGGTCGCACGCTTGAAAACGCGGAAAAGTATTGTCCACGTGTCTCGTGCCATCCAAATTTTAAAGTTCAAAAAATAAAAATTTCAAAAATATGGTCATATAGAAAAGGGCAAGACGAAACTTTTTTGTATTTGCAGTTTTTTTGTCCGATAAATATTTTTAATTGTAAAAATTAAAAATTAAAAAAAAAATTTCCTCAAATTTAATTATGTTTTAAAACATAAATCGTCAAAACTCAGCTAAATATTATTGAAACTGTTTAAAATTTGGTGTATGCACGCAGTGTACCCTAAAAATGCCTAAAAAAAGAAAAAAACAATCAAAATTGCCTATTGAATAATAATAATTAATTTCAAATTAAGACTGGTCGATAAGCACGTTTTTTTAGTTTCGGCAAAGAAAAGTATCGAGGAAACTTTCGAGTTGAAAGAACTTTCAGTGAGAGATTTGTTTCTCACTGATAAAGCAAGATTTCTGGAAATTTTTAGATCGATTGATTAAAAATTAACGGAAATATCCATTATGTAAGAACGCGTCCTTTATAGGCAAGTACCGGCGAGAGCACAAGCGAACGTTGAGAAGCGCTCGCAATCGTAGATGGCGTAGCGTACTTTCTTACATAATGAATATTTCCGTCAATTTTCAATGAATCGATCTAAAAATTTAAACAAATCTTGCTTTATTAGTGAGGAACAAATGTCTCACTGAAAGTTCTTTCAACTCGAAAGTTTCCTCGATACTTTTCTTTGCCGAAACTAAAAAAACGTGCTTATCGACCAGTCTTAATTTGAAATTAATTATTATTATTCAATAGGCAATTTTGATTGTTTTTTTCTTTTTTTAGGCATTTTTAGGGTACACTGCGTGCATACACCAAATTTTAAACAGTTTCAATAATATTTAGCTGAGTTTTGACGATTTATGTTTTGAAACATAATTGAATTTGAGGAAATTTTTTTTTACTTTTTCATTTTTACAATTAAAAATATTTATCTGACAAAGAAACTGGAGATACAAAAAAGTTTTGTCTTGCCCTTTTCTATATGACTATATTTTCAAAAATTTAATTTTTTGAACTCCCAAATTTGGATATCACGAGACACGTGGACAATAATTTTCCGCGTTTTCGAGCGTGCTACCCATTCTTTGATCCGAACCCTCAATTGTTCTTCAAGATACCCTAGCAACGGGATAAAACATAATGTATCATAAATGACAGCTAAACCAAAAATTTCATACTTATTTGAGAATTTACAAACAATATTCTTTTACATTGTGAAAATCATTATTCTGGATCTCTATTTTCATGTATTTCAGATAACCGATTATCTCTCATCAGTAATAATACGGCTATAATTACTACAGCCATACTTTTCCTATACTTTAGACATAATCTACATACTTGAGCTATACTTAGAGATATACTTCAGCCATTCTTTATCTATACTTCAGTGATACTGAATCTATACTTCTCAGATATACTTTAAAAATACTTTCCCTTTACTTCAACCACACATTGTTATACTTAAGCTGTATTTAAGATATACATCCACTATACTTCATTCAAATATACATGAAGTATGGGATCGTCTCATATGCCATACTTTTACTATACTATCTGAGAGATCACTCCCATATGATTTCCCAGATGTTTTTCTAGATTAATCCCATACCAAAATTTTTTTACCCGGGATATTACAAATAGACATGAAGTATGGGATCGTCTCATATACCATACTTTTATTATACTATCTGAAAGATCACTCCCATACGACTTCCCAGATGGTTTCCTGGATCAATCCCATACAAAATTTTATTACCCCGGATGTATTAAAGATATCTATCCATGAACCCGGTTACACCAGAGGGCGTAAATTAAGCGCGCCTAAAGTAAGCTAGCTTAAATGCGAGAGTGGCTCAGTTTCGCGTCGGCGCAAAAGCGTTTTCGGCAGTGGCTCTCTGTCGCACACATGGAGTCCCTGCGGCTTCTTCGCCGACGCGAATCTGGGCTCTCTCATTTAAGCTAGCTTATAGTAAGCTGGCCTACTGTAGGCTCGCCGGTGTAACTCGCTCCTATGTTCCTTCACATAATTAAATTTATTGCATTACAATTTTGCTGATACGGAGGAAACCGTTCTAGATTCTTTACAGGATCCCCTACATGTTCATTCGTGGTCACTTAGAACGTGTATACGTTCCCGTAAGGGTTCAATTGTCCCCTGCATGTTCCTGTACAGGTTCGTGTCTCAATTTCTTATGCTGAACCTGTCATGTTTCTTGTACGAGATTTGGTCATAGTTCTAGCAAAGGAACAGTTACGACATCCCGTACAGAGTTTTTCATAGGGTGGTCGACGCGAGCCCGCTATCCTGTTTATTCGCTATGCAAACGTGTCTGCTTTCCACTTGAGAGTGAACTGACATAACGTCGTCATGCAGATACCTAGCTAGGCCATTAGGGTACAGCGCTTTATCGCTACACTATTAAAGGCACATCCTCTTCTTTCAGCCCCGCGGCTCCTCCACCCGTAACCGCGGCGTCAATTCTCGGAAGGCTCCAATCAAGGTGGTTGAAACTGAAGTTCGACTGTATATGTAAAAAGATATAATTTTTATTGTTCTTAAGTATCAATTCTCAAAAATACTGATTGCGAATATTCATTCTTCAGAACAACTCTAAAATGCATCATTTAAATTTAGTATTATTGAAACTCGTAATATTATTAATAAATTAAAAAGAGAATAGCATAAAAATAAGAACAGCGTGAAATTCAAACCAAAAGAAAGAGTGAAGTGAAGCCCTTGTTCGTTTAAATGTTTTCTGTACCTCCGGCATGTCTGTCTCGGCTATATTCTTGTGGGGTGCGCATCGCAACTGAAATCATTTCTCTAACATTAATATTGAAAGAGAAGGAGAGCCTTTGTATCTACAAATGCCTGAAGGTAGTCGCTGCCGAACTTACTTCAGAGTAATCTCTTCATTGTAGCACAACCAGGGGCTTTTTCAATTACGGTTTGCTGAGCCCTTCAATTAAACACTTTTAATTTTTAATCAAACAATTTTTTAAATTAAACAATTTTTTTAATTAAACAATTCATGATCTGAGAATGAAACGAGTTCGGAAGAACGCAGTTAACATTGACTCATTGCGATTAAATTACTAACTCTTTATACTGAAAAAATAAAATGTGGTTTTAATATCTTATTTTGGAGGCAATAAAAAAATAAATCAGTAATATTTTAAATATTACAATGAACTTGAGTTGTTGAATCGTTTCTACTAATCAGATAAGAAAAGCAAAGGTTAATGTTAATGATCGTGTTGGGTAGGAATTCATTAGACCATAGTTTCAGTTTGCCAAAACCTCCTTGTGCCACAAAATCACTAATTTTTAAAACCGGTACCATTTGGATATTAAGCGAAGTAGTATAAGGAGATTCTACTCTACGGTATTCTAACGCCTCTTGTGGAAAACCGTTATAACATAGTTTTTGGAGTTGGTTTGCAACAGTTTCAAATTTTCTCATGCGAGGCGCCACAATACTTTATCTGGTACAGAGGGTCCAGAGACAGTCTGAAACCTAGGTCTTTCTCGCCGATTAGCTCAGTTTTCTTATACATATGGGCGTTGCAAATAGATTTCAATTTTGGTTTCCGAGATGCGAGTAAATTGAAGTTCCAAATTATGCAATAATTGTTATCAGTTTTCTTAGATATATGTACCAGGATGTACTTTATAACGTGGGAAAGCTGTTTAATCTAGGCTATTGATTTTTTCCACTAATTTGTGTCTAAACTCAAATTCTAAATAAAATTTTTTTTCAATGTGCAAAATTTTTCTGCACATTCTAAAAAATTTTCGAAATTATTTCCAATTTTTCTTTTTAAAATTGTTTTTTTTTTTTAAATCTTTCTTGAAAATTTTGTCAAAAAATGTTGTTCGGAAATTTGTTTGAGTTTTTTTTTAAATTCGTCAGAGAATTTTTTTAAAAATTTTTTGGATTTTTTTTAATTAATTGGAAATTTGTTTAAATAATTATTTACAAATTTTATTTTTATTAATTTGTATTAATTATTTATTATTAATTAAGATATTAAGAACTTTAAAAAAAAAGTGTTTTTAAAACATTTTCTTCTTTCTCTTCAATGCGACTTTGTACCTTTTACCAGCGAGTGCAAAAAAAGGCTTCGGAATTGTCAAAAGGCTTCAGAGTCGTTAGCTTCGGAGTTCTTATTTGCAATTTTTAAGGAGGTACGGTCGCGCATACTATCTGCAAAAAGTTAGTCCTAAGTCTATTTCGAAAAATAATACTGTTTGAGTGATATAATTTTTATTAACCCTTAAATATATACTATGTAGCTTACTTACGTCGAAGAAAGACAAAAATTAGTTAATTATGCCGGTATAATGTCTTATTCATCAACTTCCTGTCAGACCCAAGAGAAATTTGTTGTCTATGATTGTACACTACACAGAGAAGTTTTGGATACAAACGAGTACACACTAAATCCTCAAGATCTCAGCGTTGACGCGGCAACGTCGCATTTTTCATAGTGTCTGTTTTGACAGTTGTGCTCTTTGACTTCATATGAAAACGTGACATTTGTTGAAAATGACAGATCGATTAGTATTTAAAGGTAAATTTATAAAAAACGAAATTTCTCATAAAAGATTTAAAACTGTTGCGCATGCGCTAGACCCGCTAGGCACTCCAACAGCCTTGCCTAATGGCTGCCACGTGCTTGTTTCATTTTTCGAATAATTCAAAATTCTCAAACTTTGCATACCTCTCATTCTCAAGCTAAGAGGATGAAAATTCTGAAATTTTTTTTTAATCTTCATGAAAGGCCCTTCTAACATATATTAGTTTTTGACAAAAAACGGTAAGAATATTTTACGAGAGTTAGAAATGTAACATCTTCCTATGCTTGGGATAAGGGTGTATAAGGGTTCAGCTTTGACCTTAATTATCTCAGCTCAGGAGAGGACAATATTTTTTTAATTTCGCAAACGTTTAGATAACATTCCAAAGAACCTATAGTCAAAGTCTAGACAAATCCGTAAGAAAAGTGTGTTCGCGAGCGTACCTCCTTAAGTGATATAAAACACACCATTTAGAAAAAAAATTATTTTAACATTGGGAAAGTGTTTTGCTCCATCAGCCCTTCGAATTTTATGGGGACATTTTGTTGAAAAATAATTATTTTGCGTTTGAACCTCTTTTTTTGGGAGGCTTCGCAGTCGTTATTCAGGTTAACCGATAGTTTCCCCCGTGTTCTCAGACAACGTAGAGGATTTAATCAATTTGGAGAATCTGGAAACGTCATGTGTTTTCAAAATTTGATAAAAAATACTTACTTTCTATAATTATAATCGATTGTAATACGAATTATCACCTCAAATTCCTTAAAATTATAGAGGCTTCGGAGTTGTTAACAAACCGAGGGATAGACATAAGCATGATTCTTTCAGTCAGTATTTATAATCTCTAGCATGTTAGTATTGCAATTTGAACTGCATCATATATTTTTAAAAAGTGCCCGAGGCCAATATTATAAAAAAAATGTTTACCAGTCCAGTCACACTTCAAGCATGTGAATCTGTAGGGAGGGAAACTGTAGGGAGGGTAAAAACTGACTACTTAATTACAAGAAAGGTATGCCTGACTGTAATTTTTTTGTACTTTTTTTGTATGGACTGATAAAGCAGACCACCATATGTGCTGCGATCCCCTTAGTAGGTCGAAAATGTTATAGGAACATCGAATAAACATCGAGGGACATACAAATTGAAATCTATTTGAAAATCGCCCATATACTATAGATATATAGTTAAAAGTTTGTCATAAGGACAACTGCAGGATTTCGCTGGGAGCAGGTGCTAATATGAAAAATTGTATCCGCTCGCAGCGAAATCGCGATAAAATTTCAGCTGTACCCACGCCTCACGACCGTGAAATAGGTGGTTACAATCTGCGACGAATGCAATACGATGATCCGGCAAAAGTCTCGTGCACCCTGAGGACACGGAGCGACCGGGTATAGCCGTCGCAACTCCCTTATAAGTTCTTTATACCTCTCTTGCTTTTGACTCTCCTTGGCTATGATGTTTTTGTCAGCTGGTTTCCCAAAGTCAAGTAGAACTATGTCAGAACTCGAGTGCGCAACAGAAACAATTGTCGAGAATATGAAGTTCCAGTATATCCGACAATTCTCATGCTCGACAATTGACCCTATTTCCCTAGGAGTGTTTAGCGGAGCAGTATTTGGGCTGATGCCGTGCATATTCTTCTCGAGGAGCTATTCGCGAAAGTTTTTCTCCTGTGCTTACTTTATCCGGGCCTTCAGGACTGAGTACTCGGGATAAATAAGATTCGATGCACTTTGCTCATCCCTGATATTGAAGTCAAGGCCGAGTGTTTCAGCAGCCTCCTCCGCTGCTTTGTAGACAAACGCCCCTTTGCCCACTTCTTCGTGTTTCCTGACGATTTTAAGAAGAGGATCTTGTCCATTTGCAACTATATGTGCTGTACCCAAAATAATCCTGTTGTGAAGACATTTAAGATTTAGTATTCCGCGACCACCTTGACGGCATGAGATGTAAAGTCGAGGAACAGAAGATTTAAGGTGCATGCTTTTCT
The DNA here is from genome assembly GCA_932066315.1 of Andricus coriarius. NCBI lineage: Eukaryota > Metazoa > Arthropoda > Insecta > Hymenoptera > Cynipidae > Andricus > Andricus coriarius. The sequence continues at coordinate 32,337 of CAKNWT010319445.1, forward strand.
TCATGTGCATTACCTTCCGGGCCCCGATATCGAGGGATCTGAGCTCGTCCTTCGTCCATGAATAGAGTACTACCGGGACGGCAAGCATGTTCGTCGCAGATACTTTCTTCCTCGCCGACAGTTCGGAAGACCAAATCCTTCGAATGAGACGTTTGAATCTGCATCGGAGAGTATCCTTTATAGACGTCACGTCGTGAATGCGGCTCTGTGGCACGCCCAGGTATGTATACGTCTCTCCAGCGCCAAGGTGCCACATAGCGCTTCTGTTGAAAAGCTCAGGGTCTTCCGGGATTTCATTAAGTTTTCCTTTCTTCAAATAAACCTTGGCGCATTTTTCTAACCCGAACTTTATTCCAATTTATTGATTGTACTATTTGACAATGTCTAGAGCTAGATGTAGTTTCTCTTCATTTTTAGCATAGATCTTAAGATCATCCATGTAAAATTCATGAGTGACTTTATGCTTTCGCTTTCCAGGTTTGCCGCAGAGGTACCCTTCAGAATGGTGAAGTGCGAGACATAGTGGCAATAATGTGAGGCAAAAGAGAAGAGGGCGCATGGTGTCGCGCTGAAACACACCTCTCTGAAAGGTGACACTGTTAGTGATCACACGATGTTTTCCAGATAAAAGAGTAAATCTGGTTTTCCAAAGCGGCATTAATCTCTCTATGCACCTCATGATGTGTGGATGAACCTTTAAGCTTGCCAACAGACATATGATAAGTCTATGGGAGGTTGAATCAAAAGCTTTCCGGTAATCAATCCAGGCAATTGATAGGTAACGCCGATAAAATTCTGCGTCTTTACAGACACATCTATCGATGAGCAGGTTCTCCCGACATCCTGCTACGCCTTACTTTGAGCCACGTTGTTCGTACATCTCTCGCCACACAGGTCCAATTGTCCAAACAATCCTATCATTTAGGATAGCTGTGAGGATCTTATACAGTGTGTTCAGACAAGTTATTGGCCTGTAATTTTTAGGGTCAGCTAAGTTGCCCGTCTTCGGCAGGAGCACTGTGCGCTCTTCTACCAACCACTCCGGAATAGGCTCTTCCGACTTTAGATATGAGGTGAAAATGCGGGCCAGTTGCTGGTCGGTTGAAGGAAACTTCTTCCACCAGAACGTCTGGATACCATCTGGTCCTGGATATACCAGGTGTATAAGCGTAAATCCGCTGTTTGCTCAGAGATGGCGG
>CAKNWT010319448.1:0-13493 GCA_932066315.1 Andricus coriarius
AGGATAGCTTGATCAGGTGCCAGAAAGATCCATCTGATCCTAAGTCACAGCAGATCAAGGATATTGACAGCCGCTGTGTTACCCACGGACAAAGGGTAGGATCATTGGCTGCCATCACTTCAGCAGTTAGATGAACTTGATACAAGCAAGAGGTCAGTGATATTATCAAAGTGAGATCATAAATGAGAATATGGCCGTTGATCGCCCAACCAGTTTAAATAATCTCCGCAGAAAAGAAGTAAATAGAGAGCCGTTGGTTGACACTTTCCTCGAAGTTGAATGCCTGTGGTCGTGTGGTCAACTCTTTATGAAGCTGGCGATAAGAAATACCAGCGATGCGAGAAAGTAAGCGTGGAGACTTGAATGCAGTGAATGAATTGGCACAACATGAAATGAACTCCTGATGAAGGAACGTTTAACTAAGCCATGAGGGCTATGATGACCATGATCAATGAGTGACTTACTTTATTCAGGGTAAACAGTGATACGTGGGTGTAGAATCATAGGGAACAAGAACTTATCCAGAGACAACGATATACAAGACGCAGAGTGTCCCTCCAAATTGATTTGCTACCTGGTAACCCGGCACAATGCCATAGACGAAAAATTCCCATACTATCGCACCCGATTTGTAAGTTCAGGCAGCAACGATGAGAAGAACTGAGACACAATCCAGCTTATCCTGGCCACAAGTCGCAAGCATAAAGATTGACATGCTCTCGTGAGGAGAATATCACAAGGAGATCATGATTGAAGCTGTCCGGATCGTCTTATTGAGAAATATACTTATGTATACGATATCCTGTCAGTATTGGATATTTAAAGTTATGCTCATGATTCCAATAATCCTATGGAGTATTGAAGGTTCATGATCATTCTGGAAATTCAGAACATCAGGCCTATATGGAGATATCTCATGGGGTAGTGAAGGTAGATAACTATTGTGCATATTTGGATTGTTCTGTGAAGAACTACATAGAACTAGCTTGATGATTTATGCGTCGCTTAAGATTTCTCGGTGCAGCGGGAAAATTTCCTTCTGAACGTCCAGTATGGTTTTCCAAGCTTATGCCTGATAATATTTCTGTAAAAAAAAAGAAAAATATTTATGAATTAGCAATTTCAAAAATGTATTCAAAATGAACTGTCTACTATTACGGAATTTTCCTGTAAGACTAATCTATATCCAGTTCGTCCAGAACTAGCATTGCGGAAGATTTTGTGATACTAGCACTAGCGCTGTAATTTTGACGGGTTAGTGTCACGAAAAATTCCGTAATACAGTGTCTATTATTTAAAAATAGTAAATGCGTACTTCAAGATTTGCAGTGGAAAGTCTCCACCAATTTCAATAAAAAAAAACCGCAAATCTATTTTCTCGAGAGCATTATATGCGGGTTTTCAAGTTTTCTTGGTTTTCAAGTTTTCTTAACCCGCATAAATTATGAAAGTTTCACTTTGAAAAACTATAAAGAATTTGAATTTTCATCTTTGTCCAGGGCTACCCACAAACTTGTCAAACCGATTGACACCAAATTGTAACTGGACATGCGGGACATTATTTTCCAGCTCTAATTTTAAGGAATTTATAATACCATCATTGATTAAAGAAATACTAAGGACTTTATAACAGAGAAAAATTGTGACATAATTTTTGTTTCCGCCTATAGCAAATTCTACGTTATCGGTTAGCACCAATCATTAACTGTTCATGCGCAGTACTCGTTTCTACTGCTACCTCTGGGGACTTTATTATAATATTATTTGCTTAATAAATTATAGTGTTCCTATGTTTTTAAAAAAAGTTGGTTTTCCCCTGTGCACATCTTCATCAGTAAAATCTATTGAAACAATTAACGTAAAAATTTGAGTGTATGTGTGCGGTAATATTTTTTAGTTCTATTTATTCAGTGTTAAAATTGAATTTTTCAATTTTGCACACGGCTACAGCAAAATCTATTGTTCCAATCAACGTAAAATTTAACTATACGTGCTCTAGTGGAAAAATCGTTTGGTAGTTTCATGCCGGATCTGACCCAGATCTAGACCGTCTAGTCTTAACAATCTGGTCTGGCCCACATCCGGCACTGGTCAGCTTTCCATGAATGAAAATTTCTATTGTCTCAATTAGCCAAATTTTATTGACTATTTCCGAAAAATCGTCAGGGATTTAAAAATTACTCAACATAAGGCATTATGAATATAAAAATAATTTTTTTCCTCATTATTTGTACAGTCTAGTCAGGCCCAGATCTAGTGCTATTCAACTTTCCATAACATAAAAATATCAGAGTGTCAATCAGACAATCCTTATTCCCTTATTAGAAATTTTCAGATTTTTTGTATCTATATCAAGTTCTTGTTATTTTTGTAATATATTAAGTTGGAATGTTTCCCTTACAATAAATAAAAATTATCAGAATAATAGTCTCATATATTTGAATTAAATATTATGAAAATATGAGATACTCTGCTTTAAAAGAATATTTTATAATTATTAACTTAGGAGGTGAGGGTTCGGTTCTCAGTGCTTGGAAAGTTTCTGCGAATACGTTTTTCTAGCAGTATATTGAATATTGAAGTTAGTTTATTTTAAGAACTATCAATAGGTTCAATAATTAGAATTGCTTTTTAATTAAGAAATTTTGTTTAATCAAATTTTTCCGTGTAGTTTGACCCAAATTTTTAGACGCCAGGGTTCCAGAGGAAAAAAAAATATTGCTCAGACATCTATTTATTATTTACTATTTATATATTATTTACTATTTGTTTATTATATACTATGTGATATTTATTTAGTTATTATTTATTTATTTACCTCTGGCTGAAGTGTCTAGATAGTGGCTGGCTAGCCGCTGACTAGACTGTCTAGCCGTTGACTTTACAAAAGTGTTACAGTGCTGGCCAGTCCCAGACTATACCGTCTCATTTGCGCCAAATAAGAGTCTAGCTTGGAGCTGGCCAGCGCCAGAGGATTTTAGCACTAGGCTGCTTGGTTATATTCTCTAGTACTACTTTTGAGGAATTTATCGTATTTTCAATAGTTAACAAAAATTGTTGTATATTTTATTGTAAAAACTATAATTTTTCTTTTTTTTTGCGCGTAGCTACAGCAAAATCTATTAGGCCAATTAACATAAAATTTTAACTATAGGTCCGAAATTATATTATCTAATGCTACTTTTAAGGATTTTGTAATATCTATGCTGTAATGGTTTCAAAAATTATTGTACCCGTGTGGAAAAATATTCTGGCGCTGGTCCAGCCCATACCAGACCGTCTGGTTTCCTGTCTTAACGCTGACCAGATAGTCTGGCCTGGGTCTGGCCAAAAGTTTAACGATTTTTTAGCTAGCCCCAGGTTAGACCGAATGGTCAGCCGCTAGTTACTGGATGGTCAGCCACTAGTTAATGGCTGATTAGAAACTGGTTGCGTGCTGGTCAGCTGCTGGCTGAGCTCCCTTTATCTTTTAATTACTTGAACAAAATTGTGTTCACTATAAGTGTATTTAGCTGATGTCGTTAGTCCTGGGCCAAAGAAGACCTTCGGACCCAACTGAGACTTTTTGTTCTTCTTGGATGGCTGTGTAAAACCAATTGCTGGGCCAAATCAGACCTTTCAGATTAAACTCTGGTTAAAGACAAGCCTGGGCAAGACTAGCGTCAGACGTAGGTCAAATCAGATCTTCCAGACTAGAAGGTCTGCATGAAGCCAGACCTGGGCTCGACTTGGCACCAGACTGGCATGGAATTTTTCGACGCGGGATATACTGTATCTTTAAAAAATGGAATTTTCTATCTTTGCACGTTGCTACAGCGAAATCCATTGGACCACTTAATGTAAAATGTTGACTGTAGTTACAAGCTGATATTCTCTATTGATAGTTTTTGGGCTTTTGCAATATCTCTGATGGTTTAAAAATTGTTTTTATATTATATAATTTACCAATTTAATTTTTTATCTTTGCATATGTCAAAAATAAAAGTCACATAATTATCTAATGCCATTTTTAGGAATTTATAATATCTTTAAATGTTGAAATTTTTTGTATATTAAACCATTAAGAATTGTATTTTTGACTGGCCTTTTATTTAGTTTATCATTTTTATTTTATTGGCCTGGTTATCATAAAATTTTAACTGTAAGTGTGCAGTATAATTTTCTAGTACTATTGAGATTTGATATTATGTTGTTAACTAGCGTAGTGAAATAGTTCTACTGGTTTAAACTAAAATGTTTATGGTGTTAAGCTAGTAAAATTAGTTCTCGGGATTGTGATTAATGTTCTATGAAACATCTTGGAATTTCTAAATTATTCACTTACTCAAAAAAAAAACTATAAAACTGAAATTAAGTATAATAAAAAGTTACCCTTATCAAAAATTCTCAATTGTTTAAAATTTTCTTAATAAAAGCCAACATCCTTTTACATTAAACAGATCAAATCCACCTCTTGAACATGTATTTGACTCAGGCGCTGATCTGCAGGATGGCAAAACTAGCGATCTTCTTCTCCAGAATTATCTGACTTACCTGTACTTTTTTCGTTTTCAATGGGATATGGAGAAAAATTATAAATAATATAAAATTTCATGACACGTAATTCGTAACATATGAAATAGATTCATTTTATATAACAGGTTAATTGAATTGGTCATAGCTCTCTATGTGTATACAATTTCCCGAAGCCCTCCTCCTCCCAAGTCATCTGTTCAATCGATTATTTTACATGCCAGAATCCACGGATTTGTCACTCAAAATAAAATTGATTAAATAAATTAGTCAAAATTGTACTGATTTCAATTTAGAGTGCACACTAATTATAATTAAAAAAGGGTTTTAAAAAACACAATAAACCTTTTTAGTGAATTCTCCTATATTATATAATAAGCCAATTTGAATAATGAGGAAACATAATTGTAATACAATATTATCGTTAAATAATGTATGTGTTTCAGAAAATATTACATAAAAACATAAATTGTAAATATAAATGTTTGAAATAGAAGGCTATCTACAATAGCAACAAGTTTGACGTAAAAACGCTTACTCTCTAATTTTGAATCAGTTAAAAGTATGTCACTGATTTAAATTAGTAAAGATTTTCACTAACCATTCAATGAATTCTCACTGATGGACCAGTAAAACATAGTTTACTGAAATTTGAGTTACTTTCTTTTACTGACAAATCAGTGAAAACCCCACTGAAATTATAGTGACTAGTTACTTATTCCCAGTGAAATTTCACTGATTCGGATTGATTGAGTATGTGATACATTATTGTGATATTCATGAAAATGGCCCATGTTGTCGGTATAAAGAGAAAAGAGGAAATTTCGAAGTTAAATATACAAAAAAGCATTTTTTAATGGAAATGCATTTAAAATTGGCAGACATGTTCTTAGTTAATCCTTAATCGCACAATATGCCAACGTGAAAACGCATATGCATTACATTATCGTTAAACGTAAAATTGTATATTGGTTTTCAAAACATAGTTATATTATTTAACTGAGCTGATTATGATTCGAAGCTCCGGGGCCAAAAAATTGTTTATACAAAGGGTGATTTTCCAACCCTTTTGGAAGTGGACGTGTTGTTGGAGAATTAGGAGATTGGCTTTTATTTTCTTGATACATACGGTAAGCTTGAATTGCTGGCGACTCTTTGGGCTTAGTGTGTGGCTGATTATGGTGGAAGTTTGGATTGTTTTGTTGAGAAATAGGCATATGTATAGGATATCCTGTCAGTATTGGATATTCAGGATTAAGCTCATGATTCCTACGGAGTAACTGGTATTCAGGACTATATACAGGAGTCCCATGGAGTACTGGAGGTTCATGATCATTGTGGAAATGTGGTTCATCAGGCCTATTTGCAGATACTTGATGATATAGAGGAGGTAGCTGATTATTGCCGATATTTGGATTGTTCTGTAGAGAACCAGAACTTGCTTGATGATTAATATGTCGTATAAGATTTCTAGGTGTAGCGGAAGATTCTTCGGGATGTCGGTTTCGATTTCTAGGTGTAGGAGGATGTATTCCCTCGACACCTGGGTTAGTATATCTAGGTGTAAGAAGTGGATTTTTTTCGGAACGTCCAGTATGCTCATTAGAAAAGACAATAAAGCCACTCTCGGAAAGTCGCATATTTGATGAGTTCTTTTCTTCGGAGCCCATACCTGATGATATTTCTGTCAAAACACGAATGATATTTATGAATTATCAATTTAAAAACAAGTATTCAAAACGAGCTTCCTAATATGATGAAATTTTTCGTAACACTAACCTACTTTCAGCTCATTCAGAGATAGTATTACGGAAAATTCCTTAATACTAGCCCTAGAGCTGTACTTGACTGGTTAGTTTTACGAAAAAATCTGCAATACTAGATAGTGCCTACTTAAAAATATTAAAAGCTTAATTAATATGATCGCTTAAGTAAATCACTCTTGTTTAGTCATTTATGGTTGTTAAAACAATAATTACTATTCTTATAATTACCAATATAATCGAAGAGAAATATGAATATGGCAAGAGCACCAAAAAAGGACTTCATTTTACTTTTAGGTATAGATAAAACGTACTGTTTTAGAATTTCGTAGAGAAAAACTGATAATTTTTTAGATATCAGCTCGCTAATACATTACTTGCCGTTTAATTTTTATATGTAAATAATAGAATCGGAATAGTAGATAAGTATATTTACGCTTAATTTTTTTTGCGTTCTTTATCCTTGAAATTGTGTACAATCCGATAAAGTTGTACGGCAAGGCATAAAAGCTTAACTGACAATTAAGTTACTCTTATCAAGAATTCTCAATTGTTATAAATTATTTTAATGAAAGCCGACGATTAATTTGCATTAAACAGAAAAAAGCAACTGGAACATTTATAATAAAATAATAAAAGAATTTATTTTTTCTTGAAAGACAGGGAATATTAAAAAAAAGCTTCTGGATAATTTATTCGGACCTTTTATAAAAGTAGTTGATTTATTTGGAAATACATTTTACCGCATAATGTGGAATTGGCGACTGGCAAGTCAGTGAAAACCGACTTATCATTTCACTGCAAATAAGTGACATTGAGTGATTTATCGATTCAGTCAGCTATATTGACTGATTCATCTGTTCAGTCGACTATTTTATCAATAATAATGGCTAATGAAAAGAGGATTGAGAAAAGGGTACTCTAAATTTGTCTTAAACTCTCCTATATTATACATATAAGAAAGAAATTTTAGTAAAAAGAGAATATAATAAATACAATATCATCAGTAAATAATGTCTGCGTTTCAAAAAATATGTACAATAATTGTAACTCAGAGAAAAAGTCGGCCTGAAACAAAAGCATCGACCTCTTGTTTGTTTTGTTTTGAATCACTTGCGTGAAGAAGCGATGAATGGAATTTGCAATGTTTCAAATTTATTTAAAAATAGTTAAAGATAAGGTAGTTTTTAGATATTCTCATAAATGTAATTTTGCAGAAAATGTATGTGCATTGAAATTAGTCAAGCAAACGCTATATTTAATGAGAACAATCTCCTGCTACACATAGGAACGAGTCACCGGGGTATTTTTGAACTTGGAACTTTGAAAATCCGTTTTTCGAGCAAAACTCATCTAAACTTCGCGAGTGCCATAAGCACACGTGTTATGTTTTTTTTTTTCAAACAGAAAATACAACTATTTTCGCATGCTTCCGAGACACGATTATACTCCCAATAGATTCACCATATGACCTTGTATAATTGCCTACTCAAACCCGAACAAGATAATTTTGACTCCAACTTAGAAAAATGCGATAATTGGCCCTTTTTTACGGACGACCCCATATAATCGATAATGTAATGGCAAGACATGTAACTCGTAGATGAATATCTTAACTTTGCTTTATTCATAAGAAAAATTTAATCTATATCAAGTAAAATGCCTAATTATTAATTCTTCAAAAAAAGTCCGTGTGTGTCAACTTACCCTGCCTGTTGGGTAATGCGGCGCACACTATTAATTTATCTGTTTGAAAATAAAAAATAATTTTCTAACAAGCGAACGTACAATTTCAGTAAAATCAGAAATCTATATTCATTTGCAGTATTAAAAAATAAATTGTAGGTAATATTTTTGGAGTAATTAGAATCCAAAACTATGAACATTAGTGTGGTTGAAACTCAACATTTCGCTTCACAATTAACCATAAAATACGAATAAAATATTACTTTTTAATATCACCCCCATAAGTCTGTTTTAGAGGATTCCGAAGAATCCTATAAGTGAAAAAATGGGTTTTGCGAGTTTTTGGCGTTAATTATGATTTTTGCGGCTTTTTAAAATGATAATCGTTTCAAATACGTAGAATACTACTTTATACTAATAATTAGATATTTTCCTAAATTGTTTAAACAATTTATTATTGTTTTTAGCAATTTTCTCTTAGAAGAGAGATATAAAGTCGCGGTTTCTCCAAAAAATTTCCACTTTTTGTCAAATTTTTAATTAGAGTGAGGTAATCGTTAAGTAATGTTAATAAATTTAATTGTTTAAACAATTAATGATTATTTTTAATAATATTGTCTTTGAATAATGCTAGAAATCGCGTTTTTTTCTGTAATTTTCAACTTTTTGTCCCGTTTTCACTTCGAGTGAGTTAATATTTGATTCAATTTAGCGAAAATAATTGTGTAAATAAATTATTATTGTATATAGCCATCTTCTTTTATATTAATACTAGATAGTTGCGGTTTTTTCTGAAATTTTAAACTTTTTGCCCGCTTTTTAATTACAGTGAAGTAATAAATAATTCAAGAATTTATTATTATTGTTAATAACATTTTCTTTGCTTGATGGTAGAAAGTTGTTTTGGGGTTTTCTGAAATTTTTAACTGTTTGTCTATTTTTCATTTGGACTGACTTACTAATGAATTAACTTTAGCAAAAAAATTGTTCCAACAAATTATTATTTTTTATACCTATCTTCGTCTATATTGATGTCAGATATTTGCGGGTTTTTTCTGAAATTTTTATCTTTTTTTCTTCTTTACACTTAGTGACGTAATACTTCATGCAAGTTAACAAAAAAATTTCTCTAAACAATGCATTATTGCTTAGAACTATCTTTTTTTAGATGAGTGTTAGAAAGTTGCGGTTTTTCTGAAATGTTTAACTTTGCTTTGCCCTTTTAGTCATGAACAAATAATAAATGAACATTAGAGTAGATCACATTTTTAAACAATTCCTTTCTTTTTTGGGAATACATTTTTCTAAAATAAAAGAGATGTTTGTCAAATTGCTTTCTGAATTTAATTCTCTTCTTACTATAGAGACGAAAGTTAGAACCAATATTTACTACAAGTAGTAACAGAGTACCGGAAGCAATTTCCAGAACCGCAGTAAGTCTAACTTGTCCTGTGAAATGTTGTTTATCAATTAATTATTTCTTTGAGGTCTTTTTAATCTTTATATATGTATACATATATTTATTCATTATATTTTTTGCATATAAACAATTGTTTCTTTGAACATTTATATTTGGTTATTATTATTTTCATATGAGATGAAAATAAAAATAGTGTAAGAAGTGTGAAATAAAATAATATAAAAGAAGAATAAGCATCCTTAAATATACCTTAAATTTTCCTTTACGCATTGCAATAAACTTCTTGCTGTAATTCAAACCGAAACTTTCGCAAGTTATTCACAGACCTAGTTCACCCACCTACTCCTAATTATTCGATTTTTTATTTTTGTTGCTTGTATAAAATAAATTCTTTGCTTAAATTAATTTTTTTAATATTGGGAAAAGAGCAAAAATAATTCACTTAAAAAATACAATACTATTTAAAAATGATTCTTGTAGAGGTTCAGTTATTATTTGTTCATAACTAAAAAGTCAAAGCAAAACTAAATATATCAGAAAAAAAGCAACATTCCAACATTACTCTAGGAAAAGATAGTTATAAGCAATAATAAATTGTTCAAGCAACTATCTTTGAATTATTTATTACTTTGCTAAGTAAAAAGTGGGTAAAAAGTTAAAAATTCCAGACGAAACCGCAACTATCTAGCATTAATAAAGAAAAAGATAGTTACAAACAATAATGATTTGTTAAAATAATTCTTTTGCTAAATTAAATTAATTATTAGCTCACTACAAGTGAAAAGTAGACTATTAGTTGAAAATTTTAGAAATAACCGCAACTTTTTAGCATTATTCAAGTTAAATATTATTAACAATAATAATAAATTGTTTAAACAAATAATTTTTTCGACTTTATTCAATTATTTACCTCACTTTAATTGAAAATTTGACAAAAAGTATAATTTATTTTTGTGTGGATTCGAACAAATTTTCGGGTGATATGCATGAAACTTCGAGAAAAAAATTTGAACCACCTTAATGAACATACGATATTCAATATTTCGACATTTTACCCTTGAACTGGTCGCGCGCGCCGCATTATCGGCTTGTATCTAGTATTGAAATAAGACTTTTATTTGCAGATTTTAATTAAGTTTACCTATTTGTGACATATAAAATCCTTTCAAAAAATCAGAACATCGATTTTAATAAAGTTTTAATACATTTTGAGCATAATACTAGCTTCAATGAATATCCCGCAACTATCTAAATAGATTAGAAACACCCAAAACAAAATTGTAGGCCTTAAAAATTATAAAATAACCCCAATTGATCACATTTTTCACTATATCGTATTACAATCATGAATGCATATGTGACCGTTTATACCCGAAATCAGTTGAAACTAGTTTCAACTAGTCAAAACGCGGAGTAACCAAGTCACATCTCGAACCACACTGAATACTACAGGTAAAACTAGTTCTTTCAGAAGCACAATTGGGTGAATCTAGTTTCAACTGATATTTCCAGTTAAAACACGAAATAAGATGGAATTAAAAAAATCTTCGGGTTTTTACAAAAGGACTTGGTTACTTCGCGTTTTGACTACTTAAAAGTAGTTTTGTCAAATGATCGTGGTAATTTCGCATTTTAACTAGGTAAAACTAGTTTGGACTGAATTCGCGTTGAAACGGTAACATATATATATTGAACCAAACCTCACTCGTTTATAATACGCAGATTTTTAAAAAAGCGACCGCGTCGCATTACGCGCTTCTTTCCTAGCTCCTGATATTTGATCCAAACGATCCAAATGTTGATAGAGGGTCGAAATTTGCCAAGAATTTGAAGAATAAGAACTGTTATTATTATACTTACTATTATAATCCGAGAAAAGCACGAAGATCACGACAAGAGCACCGAAAAGGAGCTCCATTTTTTTATAGATAAAACTGACGCTTTTACAATTTTGTAAGGGTCAACTGCTAATTTTTCGGAATTCGTCTCCCTGAAATATATACCATCTTTTTATGTGCACAATATGTAGAGAACGGAGTGGGAAAATAGTTAAAGATTTTTACATTCAATAGCTTTGGGTTTATTCTCCTTGAAATTGTTCACAATCGTTGACGCTTTGATATGAAAATTTAGAGATAATCAGTTTTAACTAGTTTAAACTAGTCCTAAAATAACTCCTAAATTAGGTCAATGTTACTGAGCGCTGCCTTTTTTGAAAACAGAAAGAATTTTCACATTCAATCTGATTTCGACACTGAATGATTATGTGGTACTGCAGTAATACTATCTAATCATATCTCGCACCAGTTGAAACTCAAAATTAGTTTAAATATAAAAATACTTCGAGTTTTCACAAAAGTGCTTGATACAATCACGTTTTGACTATACTTAAATCTACTTTCTACAAATACTCCCAGTAATACTTAAACGGCCCATAAATTAAATGGTAAATTTACCCCATTTAAAGAGTTGAGAATTATCTATATCAGGGTATTTATTAATAACAATAAGAACACCAACAATAACAACTAAAGTTATAATCGGATCGCCTAAAAGAAAGCGATTACAATTCTTAAAAAATAAAAAATAGAATCTCTTATACAGATACTCATAAACAGATATACAAATGAATATAAAGACTGAAAAATTTTAGGATGGTAATACGGACTGTTCTCTGAGTAAATTTAATTATTGAAGCCTAAAACCTTAAAAAAAGTTATTTCAAAATATTACCTATTTTTCGAGGAAAAATCAAATCTTCATTTATTTCAGGGGCAATTTTCGAGTTGATTTTTCCTAAGGTCCAGAGGTATTAGGTATTAGGTATTAGCTTTCTTAAAAGTTGGAAATTTCTTTAGAGATACATAAAAATTGTTAATAAATACATTTTCTTACAACGCAGTGTAATGTAACATTTGATTATTTTAGTAAAAGTAAATATAACATTATTTATCTATTGAGAATATTTGTATCTACATTTTTTTTCATTATTCTTCAAGATTTATGTCATCGTCTTTTAAATTGAAATTATTATACGATTCCGACTGAAGTGAGAATTTAGATTACACAAAGTGATACAAATTTTAGGCAAACAGTCTATAGTTAAAAACTCTTATTTTATATTTCAGCACGCAATTGGCTTTTAAATTTATTTAAGTCAAGTATAATAAGTGTAAAATAAAATAATATGAATGTAGAATAAACTTTCTTGAAATTTTCTCTTCGGAAGTGATAAAGGTTGAAACCCCCCATTTTTCGATACAAAAAATGATTAAAATAATTATGTTTGCTTGATTTGAAATAAATTTGATAATCAAATGTAATTTTCAAAAATAGCGATGGAAAAAGTTAACAAAAAATGCCTAACTCTTCAAGAACTCTTCAGATCAAACTCTGAATCCAAGAGTTAGGTTTTGGAACATACATAAGGGATTACAAAAACATTCATTTTCTTAAATATATCAAATGTATAATTTAATGAGGCTCTGTATAAAAGCGCTCGAGGGGCTATTCACTGAAGAATTCTCTGACGACCGTCGACTAACTTATCCGAAATCCTCAAGTCGTCCCTATAGTCGTCAGCGGTCGTCAGTCGATGTCAGTCGAAGTCTTGGTTAGTCTTTAGTAGTCTCTGAGCATTCTCCCGTACTTCGTGGCAAGTCAGTGGAACTCTGAAAAATGATCACGATCGAACTCGCACGAAAGCGTCTGCTCTGATCATGCGTAGTTCTGTTTCGTTCGCATTATCGTTTGCACTATTTGTCCCGATATTTTTAGGAAACCAACGAATACAAAATTAAAATCAGAGAATTAAACAGCAACATAAAGAATAGGTTTAGGCTGCGTGGTAAAATATCGTTTAAAATAATTAAAATTAAGTTTGAATTTTATGAAACTATCAAATTATATAAAAAGTATAATTATATAAATATTTATTGATTCGTTGTATACTATTTTAAACTGTTGTATAAAGTTGTAAGTACATAAATACATTATTCTTTAGTAAACCATAACATTATACAATTATAGTTAGCGAGATTAAAAGAGTATTATTAAAATTAATATTCGTACCCCTTACCGAAAACATGAATCAAATTACGCGCTCTCGGAAA
>CAKNWT010319449.1:0-12001 GCA_932066315.1 Andricus coriarius
TTCCTATTTGAAATTACAAATTTATCCCCACTTCTGCCTCCGGTAGGGGTGCAGTGAGATAAATTTTTTCGAAGTTGCTTTTTCCCCAGCAAAAAAAAAAAGTTTTTATTACGAATATTTTTTCATAGGATGAGTATTTTTTGAGATATTACGATATCTCAAGTTAATAAAAAAAACACTGAATAATAGATTAATCTATGCCAAGGAAATTGAAATTGCTCAATAAATAAAAATGCTATTTGCATAGTCGTTCTTGCCCCGGCTTTTGGTCTCCTCGAAATTTTTATAAATATTATATATTATGTTATATATATTACATAGAAATTATATTTACCAATAGGCCCAGGGTACATCGCTAAGATGAAACACAGAATAGAAATTAGCGTCCACATTTTTTTAAACAAAAGAATCCACTCTTGAAGAATTACGATAAGAGTATAACCAATGAACATTTTCGAAAGTACAAGTATAGCGGCTTCCCATTACCTTCTAACTTACTGTAATTTATGACATTTTGTACCAATATGCGGGATAAGTATTAATTACTATTACGCAATAGAAATATTAGTCTTTGTTGGAAAGAATGATAATATTTCACATTACGCTTTCCATATCCAATTTAAACGAATTTAGATAATTTGTACAAATTAAAAGACTTTACTAACAATTCAAAATGTTTCAAAAGAATTACAAATATTGAGGAAAGAGCCTAAAGAATATAATCGTATATTCAAAAAATTTAAAAGTCAACATTTTTTCCATCTATCTTCCCAATCAAAATCCTATTTTCTTTCTCGTCCCGTTTAAATCTTCACATGTAATTACTTCTCTTGAATTCTTTTACTTCTGTGAAATACTATGAATGCTTTTAAATAAAACAGTTTTGAGCTCTTAATTATTTAGAATTCATTGAATTATTTTGCATTTGTTGTATTATTTAAATTCTTTTGAATACTTGAAATTTTTTTTAACAACAAATTTAAGGGTTACTACAACCCTGTTCGACATTAGTCTACACCAATTACTACTTCATCTTAATTCATGGAGTTATTTTGAATTCTGTTGACTACTGATGAATTTTAAAGTCTGTTTCGTATTCTTAGAGTTAATTGGAATTACTTCGAAAATTTGGAGTGTATTTCATTTATTCTAAATAGTTGAATTTTGTATAAAAAAGGTGAATTGTTTACCAAATCGTTGAGTTTTTATTCCAAAAGATGAATTTTTCATGAGGAAGATTATTGGTATACCCAAAAAATATGAACTTTGAAGCCAGAAAGACAAATTATGTACAAAACTGTTCGAAAATATAAATGTTCAACAATGAAATTAATTTACGAGCAAATAATTAAATTTGCAGTATATAGATGTAATTTGTGACTAAAGGAAATAAATTCCGAACCTAACAAATAAAAGTAGAATTTTCGAGTTTTATTCGAGTTAGAATTTTATAGTAGACAAGACTAGTAGATTGAAAGCCGTTTCTATTTCGACAACATACAAATGTAGTTGTATTTTCTTGTTGGGTTCTATTAAAGAAGTTTACATCCAATTGGAAAAAAACAAGAAAAAAGATTAAATGTCTGGAAACTGAAGAAAAAATAAGAATTCTGAAAACGAAGAGAAAAGAGGAAAATAAGGAAAGCGGTGTGAAGTATAAAATAAGAAATTGATTTTGAAACCAAACAAGTTATTATCTAACTGTGACCAACATTTTGGAGATGTAAACTTTTGAAAAATGCAAAATTCAATTTTACATTAAAGAAAATAGTAGAAATAAACTTTCTAAAATTAAAAAAAAAATGGTGGAAAAGTTTTATTCGATACACAGTGAAACTCTGTGCAAACGTCTTTATCATGGTTTCCCTTTCACTCATTTTAAAATCGATTTTATCTGACGGAACCTGTGAAATGTTTTAAAGAGTTTTTCGACTTTGTTATACACTAAACGTATTATTGTGTACACCTAGCGAAAATGTATGTTTAAAATTGAGAAATAATGTATTTAATTGCATCTTTTTAAACCAAGATAATTATATCTTGATCAAATAACAAGTTTTGTAACGCACTCCCGGAATCGAAATTAGGACAATTTTACTAATTACTAATGTAATTCTTTACTGTATATATTTATTAAAGGGGGGTTATAAAAATTACAAAGCGGCAAAAATATGTACAACAAAAAAGCGTTATTGTGTAACATTGTCTCAATAGGCTCAAAATGGGAACTCAAGAATTAGGTAAACATTTAATCTATTTCACGTCTAATCTTCTTCCGAATGTTGCTTCTGTCTGCTTCTAACACTTGGCAATTGGCTGGCATGGGAGCAACTTCAGACAATGTAACTTCCAAATCTATAGGATCGTACGAGATTAAATCATCATCATCTTGAGCATTCTGATTTCTTCTATTTTGGTCATTCTCGTCCATATCCGAATTAGAAACTTGAAGCCCTGAGACTACAATGAGTGGTATATCCGTAGTAGTAACAATGCCATTCACAATCGTAAGTTCTGCCTCCACCATCAGCTGCCCGTTTGTATTATTTTGGATTTCCATGTTTGGCGTTTCTAATTCAGCTACAAACTCTTCATCAATGAATATATAAGGATTTAAAGGCATGCTTCCGGTTGGTTAAAACTCAATGACAGCTTTATCTATAGCGAATACTCTCTTATAAGTTTCGTTGAAAATACCTGCAAGTATGAGAAAAAGAACTAATGTTTATAGTAATAACCTCTTCATTTTCCTTAGCATGAAGGTTTATATGAATATTTTGTCAATACCTGCGATGTCATAAAGGGTTATTTTCCTAAAATTGTTAGATTTCAAATATAAATCACATTTTGACGTCTAAAGGTTGTAATCTATGAGACACATGCGGAGGTAACGACAAAACGTGAATATCATTTGCTTTGCAAAATTCAAAGGCTTCAATTGTAGCGTGGCTACCGTAATTATCTAGTATAAGTAAAAGTGGGTCCTTTGCAGTAGGTTTTATGTCTTAGGCCAAAAGTTTGAGCCATTTTAGGTACTTTTCTGTATTGGTCCATCTGTTCTTCGTGCATTCTACGATGGACAAAGCAGGTGCTCCTCTACCCAAAAGATGAGAGTAATTTCCTCGAGCAAAAATAAACATAGGAGGTACGCATCTACCGGCAGCACTCATGGCACAAATTACCATTGCATTTCTACCTCTTTCCCAATAAGTTAAAGAACCAACCCTCTTTTTTCTTTTGGTGCCAAAACGTTTTCTGGCACCTGAAAAAGATTTATTAGATCGATCAATTTGCACTACGTGGAAGAAAAATAATTTAAAGAGAGGTTTCAACAATATTATTTGTATTTCATTTTTTAATAATTTCACTTACTTGCACTGTAGAAATTCCGCTTTCATCTATGTTTATCTTTCGTGAAGTGATACTTCTGAAGCATATTCCCTAGGTTCATAAAAAATTGATTTGCTTCTGTTTTACTGAAATCTTGAATTCTGTTGCTGCTTGTAGCTTCAAATTTCCTAAGGATGATCAATTGAATTTCGTCTCAAAAATACGTTCAACCAATCCTTGCCGGCAACTTTATGTTCGTTATTAAAAATGTGCTTGATTTTTAACTTGACAGCTAATTCGAAAGCGAGTTTACGAAACTGGATACCAGAAAGACAACAAAATGTATCGCTTAGTTTATCCTGATAACTTACTAGTATTTTTTCTTGTTGTGAAGTGTGATAACTTTTTCTGCCCAATCAAAGAGTGTCTGTTTTTTCATTTTTCATTCACATTCTTACATTATTTTCCGAAATACCAAACATTCTTTCCGCTGAACGAATGGTTCTTTCCTTCTGCACATCCTCAATAGCTTGTTTCAATGCCTGCGTGGTACACTTGCTATCGGGTCGTAAAACAGAGTCTTTAAACAAATTTATGTTTTAAAAATTGATCCAAATAACTTCTCCTGCAAAAATGAATATCTTCAATTAATTTTTTTAAATACATTTTTTATCATTTGAGTGCATCAGAAATGTTGTCTTGAAGCAAATCCGTTCGAAAGGCTTAAAATATTGAGGAGTTCCAGGTGAATTTGACGTATTAAATTATTCCAGAGGTTTTAAATTTTAACCTTTCTTGATTTTCGGAATTTGAAGTTTATAAAACTTTGGGAAATATCCTGAACACATTTTGAGCATAACCCTAATTCAATGAAATCCTAGTAACAGACGTAGCATCAAAATGACATGGACAGAAACTTTCAGCATTTAGTGAACTTGAAAGTCAACAAATTTAACAGTTGGAGCGCGGACGACGTAGACATGCCATGTTATGTCAAGGATACGTCAGTTTTTGTACTTGATAGTTTAGAATTTATTTCATCAGATTTAGTTGTTGACAGATGATTATCAATTCAAGCCTATTTCAATCCACAAATCGAACTTATTTTATTAGATTGGCGGATCAAACTGAAGTGCAATTTTTTTGTTGCGTGAACTATTTGAATAGCGAATTAGGTCCTCAAACGAATCCTAGTTTTTACAGTAAATACTTATCTGGGATACTGAAAGTCAGAGCCTTTATCATCTTTCATGTTTATTTGTTTTTTATCGTTATAGAAATATAATTTTTATATCATTCTCAAGAAAATTCAAAAATATTTTAGGTTTTAGTCATGTATGGGAAGTGAAAATTTTATTACAAAAGTTAATATTCAGCCAAATTGTTGACATTTTCACCAACAAAGATAAATTATCAATGAAAAATTTAATGCATAATTGATATTCCAAACAAACGGTTTATCCTATCTCTTGTAAACACACATCTTATTACCTCTCTTTTTATCTATATGTTTCTTCTCCTTATGGAGGTAAAACATATATTTCAAACTATTCTATCTAGTATCATAATTTGGTGATCTTCGCACTACTATATTTAATTTTGAACACAATATAAATGAAAGAGAACTAAAGTAGTTCTAAGTATAATCTATATGATTATTTTTGTTGGTTTTAAAATATTTTCTCAATCTTTTCTTTTTAAAAAATCCTATCTAGTAGGAAGACGTCAACTCTAACTCTGTATATCTCCCTACACACAGCCTAAATTATCGATTCGTAGAGTTTTCTAAAAGAAGAACTTGAAAGATTTGGCAGACTCGGGGTCGAGAATAAATTCTCTATCCTGTTTCCACTGTAACTTTTAAACACACCAAATTATTCTGAGTGAGAAATGCAATTTTGACTTAGAAAAGGGCATAGCAGGATAAGCATGTGTGTGCTGCCCCTGGCCCGATCAGGTCCATATTTTCATCATAAGATGGCATCAATCGGTAGTGAAATACACTGGAGTATTATCTCCCAGAAATGATTTTTATGGGAGTTATGGGGGTTAGAAGAAAAATAAAAAAAGTCATTTTTCTTGCGAATGGCTTGACTTTTTGATGGGTTCTGTTCCGACTACCGCTTTCATCTTTTACCAAAAAAGCTTCAATTCATGTTCTAAAACATATTTGATCCCCAAAAGGATCGAAGAGGTACAGCATAGTTAGGAAAAATAAAAACCGTGAGTGCACCATACACTGGATGATGTACATTGTGAAATGTGTATGTAGAGCAACGTCTATAACCAAAAAAAAATGTGGGTGCTTCCGTATTTAGGGGTCGTGCACATAATACGTCACACGTTTTTCTTTTGTTTGTATCGTTGTATCTCTTTTGGTTTTAAGGCAATTTTATTCTCGTCTTCATTTAAACAAAGGAAAAACGTGTGACGTATTATGTGCACGGTCCCTTAGCTGACACCCAGTTAAGAGGTCGAAATTTCACAATCTGGATGCTTGATGTATTAAAATAGTCCCCTTGTCTATTTGAACGCCTGTAGTCAGCCTAAAATAATTGTAGTTCCCAGGGCTCACCACGTAGAGGTTCCAGTACGATTTGAAACCCATTTAATGGGGTGCTTGATTATCGTGAGTCCCCTTGCCGCTCACGAACCTGGGTGCTTGATCCAACTATCCGATGTCGGGAATAGGGCACATACGGACAAAAAAATGAATATCGCTGAAACACTTTGTGACGAAACAAATCCTGCGACGCTGAAAAGGGCTTACAAATCCAGTGAAGGAAGAGAAGTTATTAAAGAATGAACAAACAACGAAAAAACAAGTGAACGTTGCTAAAACAGTTGAAGTGGCGAAACAAATGAATATCGCTGATACAGTTGGTGACGAAGCAAATTCTGTAACACTGAAAAGGACATTCAAAGCCAGTGAAGGAACAAACGTTATTGAAGAATAAAAAAACAAGTGAACGTTGCTGAAACATTTGAAGTGGCGGAACAAATAAATATCGCTGAAACAGTTGGTGTCGAAACAAATCCTGTGACAACGAAAAGGGCCTTCAACTCTAGGGAAGGCACAAAAGTTACTATTTTGAATGAACGTGTAAGTCGCAAGTTCCGGCGCGGGTATCGGTAGGATAATATTAACCTTACTGAATATCAGATCATTTTATAACATAACTAGCTTCATCGATCGGATGCGTGTAATTTTGCGATTTGAGGGGGAGCACATTTGAATACCAAATACAAATTTCGAATAACTATTTATTAATCAAGTTTACGTGTTTTTGATGTTATATAAATACAATATACCTGAAATTCTTGAGTAATTTCAAAGAGATTTTTGAAGAGTTTTGATATATTGAATCAAATGTTGAACATTTTCCACCAAAGAAGATAAATTACAAACATAAAATGTAATGCATAATTGATATTTTACCCAAAAATATTGCGATTTTAAACGAAAACAGTTGTACACGTTAAAAAAAGACGAATTTCCGAACTAATAATTGAATTCTGAACAAAGAAAGTTAATTTTGAACCAGTTGAATTTCTAGCAAAATAGATCAAATTTTCATGACTAGGCAGGAATTTTCTAAATAATAGTTAGCATTTTCGACCCGAAAGTGTGATTTCCCAGCAAAAATTAAAATTTTATACCAAATGGCTCAATTTCTAAGAAGATCTTACATTTTGTACTGTTCAAGACGATTTTTGAACGTAATAGTTATACTTTTAACCCCAGAGATGAATCTTCAACAACTACAAAAATAGAATTATCATTAAAGTAGTTGAACTTTTAACGAAGTAGTTGAATTTTTAATAAAGAAGATAAAAGCTTCACGAACCATAACATGCTCACATTTTAATGGGATTACCAATTATATAAAACATTTGTATTCGTAGTTTAGTTTATTTTAACTACTTCATAATTGGACATGATTCTACGTCGGACACCCACTGGACTTCCATCGATTTCATTTGGGTGCAAAGGTATAATGTTCGGGTGGTTCATGTTTATTTTCACACGTCTCTTACCACGACTAAAACGTTCATATATTCCAGCAAGTGTATTTACAGAGTTCAATATTGCAAAGACGTCACCATTGAATGTTGATAACACAATTTGTTCTTGAGATGGCACAGGCCCATACGTATATGGTCCTGTTTTAATTAAAATTTGTTTGTCGGCAGGAAAAGTGTATCTTCGAAGTGCAAATATCAGCCGTGGTTTCTCCAGGGAGATGAGCCGAATAGACTCAAGTTGTTCAAGTCCAAATCCATATCCGTCAGGAGAAGGAAGCCTTAGAGGTGGAACTAAGAACCTGAGAGGAGGACGCCTAGCAGGAGATCTGGACCTGAACCGAGAAGGAGACTCGGGTGGAGAAAGATTCAGGTCAATTTCAGGTCGAGGATTTCTTTCAGAAGGAGGAGAAGATCCGCGACAAGGCAAACTAGAAACACGGTCGCTATCAGGTAAATATTCGGGCGGCGAACTTAACTCTGGAAAAAGAAAGAGAGGATTACATTTTTTTAGCGTATGTAGGCTAAACTGCGGTTTTTTATTTGTATGCTGATAACGTATTACATGCCGTGTACAAACTTTAGGACACGCAAAGTGCTTTGCGTTTTTTTATGTTGTATTTTTTAACTTTTTCCACTTTCCTTATTTATAAACAATCGTTTTTTGCAATAAATATTAACAATTAATAATTTTTATTAAGACACTTAGACGCAGCATTCTCCTACCAATCCAATGATATCAAAATCTCATTTTTCATAAAAATGTCCTTATGTTTCTTTTTGTTTGGACGGCAGAATTAGGTTTAGTTTTTATAATTAATCGACGGAATAACGTTTTATCTACCAGAAGATCAAGTTTCGATAATGTAGAACGTATTTCAATTGACGTTGAAATCGTTAAATTTCTTTTATAAAATATATTATTTTATGCAATGAAAACTTAAAATTCTTCATAAATAGAAATTATATTTGCATCGTTGTTTTTGCCACGGCGCGGCGTTAAGTCTTGTACCTGATAGTAGTAATCCTTCCGAATTTCAGTTCGATCAGATTCGGAAAAGAAAAAGAAACCTTTGCTTATGCGCCGAAAAATGATGTTGAATTTTTCTTGTAGGTATAGTGTAGCATTAAAACAAAAGATTTACTGTCATTTGAACAATTTCGAATAGCAAATAAATATACTGGGATAAAGAACAGAATTAAAATGATAGATATTATATTTACCAATAGGATTAGGGCAAATCGCTAAAATGAAGCACAAAATAACAATTAGGGTCCACATTTTTTTTAACAAAAAAAAACCACTTTCGAAGAATTTCGATTAGAGTATAACTAATGAAGATTGTCAAAAATGTAAGTATAGTATCTATCTGATTCGTCCTTGTAACTTCTTGAGATATATGACATTCTGTACAATTTCATATGAGGGACAAACATTAATTACTACGCGATAAAAAAATATCAGTATTCGTTGAAAAACATGATTACATTTTATATTTAATTTCCAATATACAGCCGAAACGTATTTAGAGAATTTCTATACTTCCAAAGTGAATCTATATTTTGTTTACATTCTTGTAATTCTTTTGAATTCATTGAGTTCTCTCGAATAGGTTCAATAAGAGAACGTGATGGTGCAATATTTTTATCTTTATTGAAACAAAGAGAAGTAAGGTAATATTGTAATACTTGTCAATAGGATGCGTCACCTTATCAACGGAATGGTTGTACAAGTAGCTGCTTCGAAATCGAAACCCAAAAATTATTTATACACTTAACCTATTTCACCTAACTTTATTCACGTTAGAAATAATAAATTGAATTCAAACGCTCAATTTATGTTAAACGGTCGACCGTTTCCTAATGTGATATTTTTATTTTAGGATTTTTTTGATTTGCTATTATCTACTCAGAAGAATCAATATACTTAATATAATATATTTATTGAATGGTAGGTATTTAAAATCACCTACGATCCGCTCTCGCTAAGGCCAAAAAAGTTCAAGATTCGGGATCACAGCTGGACGCGTAGCCCGAAGCGAATGTTATCAAAACGGCTGTGGGTTCGTGGTAAGCCAAAGTCCCGAGAAACCTCAGGAACATGGTGAATCCAAGCACATTTTGTGTTAAAATCAAGAGTGTAAGGTAAACAAGAAATAGCGACGTCCTCATTATGATGGTCCGGAAGCAGATGAGAGGACCAAATGATCTACCATCAAAGTGACTGCCGGGGTCGTGGGGAACGTATGCGTGCTAGTTGCCTGGATTGAGGTAAAAATCCTGGACAAGACGAGATAACGGAGGAATAAGAGTTAAAGGATGCTCTAATGAGGCACTTGAGTAGAACGGAACTGGCAAAGTGAATGAGCATGAGAAAAAGGATGCTGCACGAGGAGCATGAAGCCTTTGTGGAGTTGAAGAAGAAGCTGACGGAAAACCGAGTTACTCTACTATGGGTCCCTGGACCCAGCAGTATCAAGGGCAATGAGATATCGGATAGGCTAGCCAAACTAGCAGCGAGAAAAAATTCTACTTGACCCGATCCAGTTGTAGGTGTTTCCAGTAGGTCAGTCACTGAAGAAATCAACAGTTGGCTGACTGAGGAACATCAGAATGAGTGGGATTTGGTCTCTGGTTGCAAAGCTTAACTCTAACTAAGCAAGGGAAATACTCAGGCTCGGGAGAAACGAAATCAAAGTCCTAACAGAAATGTTTATAGGACATGGGACCTCTGATATCACAGACATGAGTTAGGGCTTGCGGAAAGTCCCCTTTTGCGTCTGTTCCATATGTTTACAAAAGGCTGGTACCTACACTACTCATCTACATCATTTAGGCATCTTGACAGCTGTAGGTAAATGAGCCTCTCACAAAAAATTAAAAGAATCACTGATTGGCTATCCTACTAATTACCACTTTGGTACTTAGGAAGGGATATACAGCATCATAACTACTACTATACTTTCTGTATATGATCATACATATCATTGTCAGCGCCCATTGGATAATTAGGCTCTTACCACCCTTCTACATAATTGATTATTATTAACAAAAAGGACAACGGAGGCCAGATTCATTGACCTGGTCATTCCAGCCGGCAGACTAATCCGTAAGTAGCTAATTATTGAACACCTCTTTACGACCTTCTTTTTTATCATATACTTGATGATTAACTACTCATCCCTATTTGAGGTCGACTGAAACTAAACAAGAAGAGTTGATTCGGAGTTTGATGAAAGAAGAGCATTCCAGCTGCATTATAACATTTTTTATCTGATCTTTCAAACTTAACTTTTTATATTTTTATTTCAATCTATTTGTAATTATTGAAATAAATCTGAGTTCATTTGTAAAACCAAGAATATTTTGCCTAGATGCGGCAACGGTCTAGTTGGGCCACCTTCACTTTTGTGGCTTCGGCTTTATTCAGCACTTTTTGGCTTAATTCGGCATTGGCGCTTCGTTTAAATGGATTGTTTCGACCACATACCGTAATGCGGCACAATAAACGTCGATATTAAAGGACTCAAACGGACTTTTTCCTATTTGAAAATATTTGCAGTACATATAATTTCCTCTTATGACTGAAAAAGAAAAAGAATATCCTATAATATAGGACAATTTTACCATTGGATAATAAATTGCACATCTTTTCCTTTTTCTTATCAAATATTAGAATTAGACTTAGTGTAAAAAGTATGATGAATAATAAAAAATAATTCAAAAATAGATGCCGAGTACACAAATTAACGTGAGAAAATTTCGAAAATACAAAGTGACGAATAATCCAATTTTAGGGCTCAAATATAATGATAAAAGATTTGTAATTATCGAAAAATAAAAATACCCAATTCAAAAATATCCGAAATTATAATTTAACGAATTATATAAGTTTTGAATTATACAATTTTTAATCAAACAATTAACGAAATATTAAATTCCCATACAATATGAAAATTTTCGAAATTTAAGATTTCACGAAAATAAATAATAAGTTATTAAAGAAATATTAAATAATAATTATTTAATTTTGCAAATATTAAATTTCGATTATAAAAAAAATTGGTAGAATTTAATAATTTGACAATTATATAGTTCCGTAAATTATAATTTCGGATATCTTGAGATTTTTAGTTTTGCGGTAAATTTAAAATCCTGTCATTTTAAAATTCGGAGATGTAATAATTCATGAAATTATATATTTTCGGAACCCCTAAATTTGTGTATTTATTATCTCTTTACTTTTTATTAGTCCCTACATAAATAATTAATTTAATAAATTAGGATTTATCGTAATTTTTGCACAAATCCTCATAAAGTTTTGCAGAGATTACTGAAAAGAAAAAATTATAACGTCAGTTGAGATGTTTAAGAAAAAAGAATTTTTTGAAGCAGGTACATATCGAAATTTTATTTTTAATTTCTAAACTTTCTTCTTTCTTTCTGACAATCGATCTTTTTTGTGCAAATTTACTTACATAATTATTTATAATAAATTCTATAACTCGTTAGTACAATTGCAATTAAATTATTAAGCGATTTCATAATAAAATGTAGGGGCTCAAAAGAAACATGTGCTGTCGGCATCCCCATTAGCCTAACACCATTATAACTTCAGTTGAGATGTTTGAGAAAATAGAATTTTTTG
>CAKNWT010319452.1:0-15729 GCA_932066315.1 Andricus coriarius
TACGAAACGATGAATTATTAAAAAATACGTGAATTTTCAATCAATAAGTTGCATATTCAACTGAAAAAGATGAATTTTCAATCAAATAGTTTTAATTTTAAACCAAAAGAGATCAATTTTCAACCAAAAATGGAATAGTTAAATTTTCATTTAAAAAACTAATTTTCAACTAAAGTTAAAACGAATTTTCATTAAAATAGTTAAATTTGCAATCAAAGCTATGAATCTTGAACCAAACAAATTAATTTTTAACAAAGTAGTTCAACTGTTAACCGAAAAGTTGAATTTTGACAAAAAAGTTCATTTTCAGCTAAGAGCGATAAATTTTCAACCAAATAGTATAATTTTCAACTAAACAAGATAAGTTTACAAGTAGATACGGAATAGTCAAATTTTCAGTTTAAAAAAATCATTTTCAACAAAAAAAAGGAATTTTCAACCAGTTGAATTCGTAAAAAAAACAAATTTTTTAACAAAACAGTTGAATTTTTAACTAAAATGATAAACTAGCAATAAACAAGATTAATTTTCAACCCAAGTAGACGACTTTTCAACAAAATACATGAATTTTCTACCGAATAGCTGAATTTTCAACTTATAAAGGAAAAATTTTCAACCAAAAATGGAATAGCTACATTTTCAGATAAAAAATTATTTAAAAAAAAATGTATAGTTTAATTTTCTACCAAATTGTTGAATTTTTAAGCCAAAAATACGAATTTTCTACAAAACAGTTAAATTGTTTTAACCTTTAAAATACGAATTTTCAACACAATAGTTGAATCCTCGACCAGAACACAGTAATTTTCACCCAAGCATTTGCATTTTTAACCAAAATGAAGAATTTGCTACCAAGAAGATTAATTTTCTACCAAAAGACGAATTTTCAACAAAATAAATGAATCTTCAACTAAATAAATGAATTTGCAACCAAATAGTTGAATTTTTAAGTAAAAAGGATAAACTTTTAACAAGAAATGGAATTGTAAATTTTCAGTTAAAAAAGAATTTTCAACCAAAAATGAAACGAATTTTCATTAAAATACTTTAAGTATTCAACCAAAGATATGAATCTTCAACCAAACAAATTAATTTTTAACAAAGCATTTCAACTTTCAACCGAATAGTTGAATTTTGACAAAAAAGTTCATTTTTAGCTAAGAGCGATAAATTTTCAACCAAGAAAGATGACTAACAAAATAGTTCAATTTTCAACAAAATAAATCAATTTTTAACCAAATTTGAATTTTAGACTAAAAAAGATAAGTTTACAACTAGATATGAAATAGTTTCAGTTTAAAAAATTCATTTTCAACCCAAAAAAACGCATTTTCAACCATTTGAATTCGACTAAAAAAGACGATTTAAAAAAAAGTTGAATCATCAACCAAAATGATAAATTGGCAACAAACAAGATTAATTTTCAAACCAAGTAGACGAATTTTCAACAAAATACATGAATTTTCTACCGAATAGATGAATTTTCAACTTATCAAGGAAAAATTTTGAACCAAAAATGGAATAGCTACATTTTCAGATAAATTAATTAATTTTAACAAAAAAAACATATAGTTTAATTGTATACTAAATTGTTGAATTTTCAACCCGAGAATACGAATTTTCAACAAAATAGTTGAATCCTCAACCAAAACACAATACTTTTCACCCAAACAGTTGCATTTTTAACCAAAATGATTAATTTTCTATCAAAAAACGAATTTTCAACAAAATAAATGAATCTTCAACCAAATAAATGAACTTTCAACCATATAGATGAATTTTTAAGTTAAAAAGATAAATTTTTATCAAGAAATGGAATAGTAAATTTTCATTTAAAACCAGTAATAATAAAAATAAAAATAATAACAATAATTTTCAACCAACAAAGAAACGAATTTTCATTAAAATAGTTAAATTTGCAACCAAAGATATGAATCTTCACAAAAAAAAATAATTTTTCACAAAGATATATTCTGCTAGCTAAAATAAATAAAACAGTTCGGCTAGCGTTCAGATGAAGTTGTATTTGCATGTAAGGTAATTATTCGATGGCTGGTAGTTCAACATAAATATTTACGTTTTAAGAACCAAAGCATAAAGCCGTCGTTCATATACCTATAACATCCATATACAGGATAGGATTTATGGCTTAGATTTAATTGCCGCCCTCGGGCTCTAATTTATGATCATCCTCCAGAGGTGCTGTATTATGCATAAAACTCCTTCCACTCTTATCTTTCAATTTTTATCGTAAGATAAGTGTGAATTTTTTGACACAGATACCAGTCCAATGATTGTCCTTCGTGTCTACTCGAAATTTTTTTGATTTGTAAACATCTTAGACCTCGATATGGGAAGTCGCGCCTGAGTCGAGTGAAACCATGGCTCGAAAGTGTAACGCAAGCCTCTGACACACGCGTTATGTCGTGTGTCAGAGACCGGAGGCTTGCTTCTCTTCACTCACTCAAAGGAGCTCTTCAGTTATTCTTCTTTCTCTCTCGCCTCTCTCTCACCCCCTCTCTTGGTCTCTCAACGCAAGCCTCTGACACACGCGTTGTGTCATGTGTCAGAGGCTTGCGTCTCTTCACCCACTCAAAGGAGCGCTTCAGTCATTCTTCTTCCGAACTTATTGATATTTTTCGGAAAAATTTAAATTTGATGCCTTTCATGTATTATTTGCTTTATGTAAAATTTCAATTTCAGTTAACGTTTACCGAAGATGTTTACACATAAATATGTCTTGGGTCATGGTTTAGGACGCACGTGATTTTTTTAAAATTAAATAGGTAAAATAATAAGTATTTTTTTCCAGCCTCCAGAAATCTGATAATTTTTTTTGTAATGTAAAAGACTGTACTAGTTCTGTGATAGTGTATGTAACCAATCGAGTCACCCTATATGCTTACGAGCGAGACTTTCACGGGACGTGACCGTTTCTGTCTCGCTTCGCCGCGACAAACGAACGACTATAAAACAGTAATAAAAGCGAAGGAAACTTAGCCTGCGAAGAGAAGGCCCTTGTTCAAACCGCAAGATTGCTTTGACATTCCTCAATCATAACAGGGCCTCCTTTTACCTTGAGGCGTCAAATACATATTTTTTCTACTTCCAGAAACTCCACTCACAAATTATAAGTTGAACGATTTCACTTATCCATCAATTACAGTTAATAATAATAATAATCTTCGAATTCATTCATTCCCTATGCCAACATTAAAGTATGATGTACAATTTGAAAAAAACGATGCAAAGTAGTTTGGGCGCGTACGTTATATGGTGTATTTTTATTATTTTTATTCTGTTCATTTCATGAGCTCTAGGATGGTCCAAATGTATATGTACAAATTGTTCTTTCCATTGTTTTTATCGACCCCTCCCCCTCCCTCAATTTGTTCATTCACTTCGTCCACATTGACGCGTGATGCAAAATTTGAAAAATCGTAGCAAAGCAGCAAGTTTGGGCGCTTTCATTACATGGAGTATTTTTAATTATGTTCATTTCATGAGCACTTGGGTAATCTAAATTTTTACCTGTAAAAATTCGATTTTCCGGGTTTTGGTGATCGCCCCCCCCCCCCCCCGTCAATTTTTTCGTTTTCTGGAAAAATAAATTCCCTTATTATCAAATCGGACAAAGTTTATTCATTCCATTTGTCTAGTGTTGCCAGATGAAGCTTTTACCAAATCGCTCAAACTTGAAAAGTAAATCGCCCAATAAATTTGTTTTGGGCGTCTTCCTCAATTCCTTGTCGCCGCAAGGTAATAACAACAACCCTGACTTTGTCCACACTCTACATTAAAGCGGGATGCACAATTTGAACAAAACAGCTGCAAAGTAGTTTGGGCGCGTTCATTACCATGAACACTAGGGTGATCCACATTTATACCTGAATAAATTCCACTTTCAAGCCCCCCAATTTTTACGTTTTCCGGAAAATTAAATTCCCTTTTTTTTTAAATCGGCCAACATTCATTCATTCGCTTTGTCCAGGCTTGCCAGATTAAGCTTTGACCAAATCATCCAAACTTGAAAAATAAATCGCCAAATGCAAGCATTTTGGGCTCGATTTTGGGCGATTTTTTGGGTGACTTCTTTAATTTCTTGTCACCGGAATGTAATAATGAGCTAAATCAAATCGCCCAATTGGGCGCTTTCATTATTATGGTGTATCTTTAATTGTGTTAATTTCATGGTGGTCTTAATTTATCCCTGCCAAATTTCACTTTCCATTTTTGGTGATCGATCCCCTCCAATTTGTTCGTTTCTCGGAATAATAAATTTCCCATTTTTTTCAAATCGGCCAAAATTCATTCATTCACTTCTTCCACTTTAAAGCCTGGTACACAATTTGAACAAACCGATACAAAGTAGTTTGGGCGAGTTCATTATATGGTGTATATTTAATTGTGTTGATTTCATGAACACTAGGGTAATCCAATTTTATACCTGTAAAAGTTTGACTTTCCGTTTTTGGTGATGAATCCCCCCGCCCCCAATTTGTTCGTTTTCCAGAAAATTTAATTTAATTCGCCCAAACTTGAAAAATAAATCGCCCAATCAATGTATTTTGAGCGACTTCCTCAATTTCTTGTCACCGCGAAAGGTAATAATGAGCTAAATCAAATCGCCCAATTTGTGAAAAATCGCCCAATCTATCAACCCTGACTTTGTCCACAATCCACATTGAAGCGGGATGCACAATTTGAAAAAAAACCGCTGCAAAGTAATTTGGGCGCGTTCATTATATGGTGTATCTTTAATTGTGATTATTTCATGAACACTAGGGTGGTTCACGTTTATACCTATAAAAATTCCACTTTTCATTTTTGGTGATCGACCCCCCGCCCCAATTTGTTCGTTTTCCGAAAAAAATTCCCTATTTTTTTAAAAATCGGTCAATATTAACCCGGGCTTTTGAAACTACCATGGCTATACCTACAAATTGTTGAACTATATGTTTCTTTACAGAAAGAATTTTTCTGATGATTTATGAGTAGCTCAAAAGAAATTTTGAGATTCTGGAGAGACTTAAACATACATTTTTTTTTACTTTTTAAAAGTTTTTTTTTGTTTAGTTTTTATAGAATTACGTCCAACATGAAATACAATAAAAATAATGCGAAATAATTGAAGAGTTTTAAAAAATGTCAAAAGGTTTCCGAGGATTTGAATTTGAAACATTTTAGGATATTTACAAAGATTCCAAGGCATTTTCAATATATTTTAAGCATTTTAAGGGATTTCAAAGGATTTGACAGATTTTCGGGTATTTTCAAAAGATTCCAAAGAATTTTTAATATATTTTAAGAATCTTAAGGAATTTCAAAGGATGTGACAGATTTTAAGGTATTTTAAAAAGATTCCAAAGAATTTTTAATATATTTAAAGAATTTAAAGGGGTTTTAAGAAATTTAAAGGGATTTTACAGATTCCAGGATATTTTAAAAGATTCGAATGAATTTTTAAAATTCAAAGGAATTTCAAGGGATTTGAAAGGATTTTAAAAATTGTAATGTAACTTAAAAGATTCTAAGGAATATTCAAGAGCTTTACAATCTTTAAAAAGGTTTGCAATTATTTGAATTCTAAATATTTTAGGATATTTATCAAGATTCCAAGGAATTTTTGATAGTTTTCAAAAATATAATAAGATTTTAAAAGAATTTTATAGATTTTAGAATTTAGATATTTTTCATTAAGGCATTTTAAAAGATTTCAAGCAATTTTAATACATTTCAAAATATGAAGGAATTTCAAGGGACTTCAAAGGATTTGACAGATTTTAGGGTAATTAAAAATATTCCAAGGAATATTCAAGAGCTTTCAGCAATTTCAAAAGGCTTCAAAGGAATTGGATTTTAAAGATTTTAGGATATTTACAAATATTCCAAGGAATTCTTAAAATATCTTAAGAATTTGAATGGATTTTAAGGGATTTCAAAGGATTCGAAAGATTTTAGGGTATTTTCAAAGATTCCAAGGAATGTTCAAGAGATTTAAAAAATTTCAAAGAGCTTCAAAGCAATTGAGTTAAAAAGATTTTAGGATATTTATAAACATTCCAAGGAATTTCCAATAGGTTTCAAGAATTTGATATAAGATTTCAAGAGATTTTACAGATTTTAGAGTATTTTAAAAATTCCATGGAATATTCAAGTGCTTTAAAAAATGTTAGAAGGTTTGAAAAGATTTGAATTTTAAAGATATTAGGATGTTTACGAAGATTCAAAAAAATATTCAAGAGCTTTAAATATTTACAAACGGTTAAAAAGGATTTTAATTTTTAAGATTTTAAGATATTTATAAAGACTCCATGGAATTTTCAATATATTTTTAGAATTTGAAGTAATTTCAATGGCTCTGAAATAGTTTAGGGTATTTCAAAAGATTCCACGGAATATTCAAGATTTTTCAAAAATTTAAAAACGTTTGAAATCATTTGAATTTAAATTATTTTAGGATATTCATAAAGTTTCAAAGGAGTTTTCGTTACATTTCAAGCTTTTTTAAGATTTTAAGGGATTTTTGATAGATTTTAGGATATTTTAAAAGATTTCAACGATTTTTAAATATATTTCAAGAATTTGAAGGGATTTTAAAAGATTTGACAGATTTAGGGTATTTTAAAAGATTTCAAGGATTTTTTAATATATTTAAAGAATTTGAAGGGATTTCAAGGGATTTTAAAAGATTTGACAGATTTTAGGGTATTTTAAAAGATTCGAATGAATTTTTAATGCATTTCAAGAATTTCAAGGGATTTGAAAGGATTTTAAAGATTGTAGCGTAACTTAAAAGATTCCAAGGAATAATCTTGATTTTAAAGACTTTAGGATATTTATAAAGATTCCAAGGAATTTTCGATAGTTTTCTAGAATTTAATAAGATTTTAAAAGAATTTTATAGATTTTAGGGTATTTTAAAAGATTCCAAGGAATTGTTAATACATTTTAAAATCTGAAGGTATTTCAAAGGATTTCAAAGGATTTGACAGATTTTAGGGTATTTAAAAATATTCCAAGGAATATTCAAGAGCTTTAAGCAATTGTAAAAAATTTCAAAGGATTTGGATTTAAAGATTTTAGGATATTTACAAATATTCCAAGGAATTTTCAATATATCTTAAGAATTGGAATGGATTTCAAGGGATTTCAAAGGATTTGAAAGATTTTAGGGTATTTTCAAAGATTCTAAGGAATTTTCAAGAGCTTTAAAAAATTTCAAAACCTTTCAAAGCAATTGAGTTTCAAAAATATTAGCATATTTATAAACATTCCAAGGAATTTCCAATAGGTCTTGAGGATTTGATATAAGATTTCAATAGATTTTAGAGTATTTTAGAAATTCCAGGGAATATTCAAGAGCTTTAAAAATTTTTAGAAAGTTTTAATAGATTTGAATTTTAAAGATATTAGGATGTTTATAAAGATTCAAAAAAATATTCAAGAGCTTTAAATATTTTCAAACGGTTAAAAAGGATTTTAATTTTAATGATTTTAAGACATTTATAAAGACTCCATGGAATTCTCAATATATTTTCAGAATTTGAAGGAATTTTAATGGCTCTGAAATAGTTTAGGGTATTTTAAAAGATCCCACGAAATATTCAAGAAATTTCATATTTTTAAAAACGTTTGAAATGATTTGAATTTTAATTATTTTAGGACATTCATAAAGTTTCAAAGGAATTTTCGTTACATTTGAAGAGTTTGATAAGATTTCAAGGGATGTTTGATAGATTTTAGGGTATTTTAAAATATTTCAAAGATTTTTTAATATATTTAAAGAATTTCAAGGGATTTCAAAAGATTTTACAGATTTTAAGGTAATTTAAAAGATTCGAATGAATTTTTAATGTGTTTCAAGAATTCAAAGGAATTTCAAGGGATTTGAAAGGATTTTAAAGATTTTAGCGTAACTTAAAAGATTCCAAGGAATATTCAAGAGCTTTAAAATTTTTTAAAAGGTTTGCAAGGATTTGAATTTTAAAGACTTTAGGATATTTATAAAGATTCCAAGGAATTTTCGATAGTTTTCAAGAATTTGATAAGATTTCAAATGAATTGTACAAATATTAGGGTATTTTTAAAGATTCCAAGGAATGTTTAAGAGATTTAAAAAATTTCAAAGAGTTTCAAAGCAATTGAGTTTAAAAGATTTTATGATATTCATAAACATTCCAAGGAATTTTCGATAGTTTTCAAGAATTTGATAAGATTTCAAGTGAATTTTACAGATGTTAGGGTATTTTAAAAGATTCCAAGGAATTTTTAATACATTTAAAAATCTCAAAGTATTTCAAGGGATTTCAAAGGATTTGACAGATTTTAGAGCATTAAAAAATATTCCAAGGAATATTCAAGAGCTTTAAGCAATTTCAAAAAGTTTCAAAGGATTTGGATTTTAAAGATTTGGTATATTTACAAATATTCCACGGAATTTTCAATATATCTTGAGAATTGGAATGGATTTTTAGGGATTTCAAAGGATTTGAAAGATTTTAGGGTATTTTCATAGATTCCAAGGAATGTTCAAGAGCTTTACAAAATTTCAAAGGGTTTCAAAGCAATTGAGTTTCAAAAATTGTAGGATATTTATAAACATTCCAAGGAATTTCCAATAGATCTTAAGGATTTGATATAAGATTTCAAGAGATTTTAGACTATTTTAAAAATTCCAAGGAATATTCAAGAGCTTTAAAAAATTGTAGGTCTTAAAAGATTTGAATTTTAAAGATTTCAAGATATTTATAAATACTCCATGGAATTTTCAATATATTTTCAGAATTTGAAGGAACTTCAATGGCACTGAACTAGTTTAGGGTATTTTAAAAGATTCCACAGAATATTCAAGAACATTCAAAAATTTTAAATTGTGTGAAATTTTGCGAATTTTAATTATTTTAGGATACTCATAAAGTTTCAAAGGAATTTTCGTTACATTTCAAAAATTTGATAAGATTTCAAGGGACTTTTGATAGATTTTAGGGTATTTTAACAGATTTCAAG
Source organism: Andricus coriarius (assembly GCA_932066315.1). Lineage (NCBI taxonomy): Eukaryota > Metazoa > Arthropoda > Insecta > Hymenoptera > Cynipidae > Andricus > Andricus coriarius. The sequence continues at coordinate 9,010 of CAKNWT010319452.1, forward strand.
GATTTTTAAATATATTTCAAGAATTTGAAGGGATTTCAAAGGATTTGACAGATTTTAGGGTATTTTAAAAGATTGCAAGGAAGATTTGAGAGCTTCAATAAATTTCAAAAGATTTCAAAGGATTTGATAGATTTTAGAGTCCTTTAAAAGGTTCGAAGCTATTTTCAGTAGATTTCAAGAATTTGAAGGGATTTCAAAGGATTTGAAATATTTTGAGGAATTTTTAAAGAAGGCAAGGGATATTTGAGAGCTTCAAAAAATTCAAAAGGTTTAAAAGAGTTTAAAGTTTAAAGATTTAAAAAAAAAAGAAGTTTTTCTCTGGGGGCGGGCGCCCCCCCCCCCGGGGCGTGGGGGGGGGGGGGATTAAAAAATCTAAATAAAAGGTTTTTACGAGGCCCCCTAATGTATTTTAGCATAAAATAGATGAAAATTAATTTATAGGTACTAGGGAGATGATTGTAACGTAGAAGCATAGTATAATTGCAGGCGAGCATCAACAATAATGTTAAACGTTAAAGAAGAAACAATTGAACAATCGAGCAGGTATGTTAGCAAACATCGGCATTGTGCTACTCTAACAATACCTTGTTATATTGGCAACACCGGCGTTCATGATTCTCACTTTTGGTCAACAATTCGTTCACTCGCGTATAAATTACTCTGCCTATGCATACAATTGAAAAATATCCGGTCAAACCGACACTCTCTATTTATTTCCTTCTCTATGCCTATATACATATGCATATACCTTCCTTCTTTTAATCAATTAATATTCCATATATTTAATTTTTAATTTCAAATATATTAGTTCCGAAAATATCACCCAAGAATATTGCCTTGATACTTGGCCTAGGAGATCCTTTTGCATCCTAGTTAAATTTCCCAAAAGGGTAGGAAAGTTTTTGGCAGTGTAGGAGCCATTACCAGAAGTAAAAATATGACCAATAAAGCTAAAATTGCAATATATAATTCTGTACTTGCACCCATTGTGCTGTTTGATATAGCGTGACCAAGAAAAGAATAGAAGTAAAGTTAACGCGGTTGGCATGTAATTCCTGCGAAATGTTTGAGGTAAAACGCTAATGGACAAAGTCAGTGTAATGTGTGGATTCTCAAAGTATGTGGTGTAAAGGAAACACTGTTTGAAAAGAGTAAAAGAAATCTTTTGCGATGGTTTGGGCATGTTAAGCGAGTGGAAAAATGAAAGTTTGCTTATTTAGGTATCATTCTGTACTTGCACCCACTGTGCTGTACGGTAGTGAGACCTGGACATACCAAGAAAAGGATTGAAGTAAAGTTAACGCGGTCGCATTGCAATTCGTGCTTAATATATCTGGCAAAACGCTAATGGACAAAGTCTGTAATACATTGGTCCTCAAAGAATGTGATGTAAAGGAAACACTGTTTGACAAGAGTGAAAGAAATCTGTTGCGATGGTTTGGGCATGTTAAGCGAATCGAAAAATAAAAGTTTGATAAAGCAAGCATATTTAGGTATAATTCTGTACATGCACCCACTGTGCCATACGGTAGCTAGATAGCTAGACCTGCAAATACCAAGAAAAGGATTGAAGTAAAGTTAATGCGGTTGGCATGCAATTCTACAAAATGTGTCCGGTAAAATGCTAATGGAAAAAGTCTGTAATAATTTGGTCCTCAAAGAATGTGGTGTAAAGGAAACACTGTTTAACGAGAGTGAAAGAAATCTGTTGCGATGGCTTGGGCATGTTAAAAGAATGGAAAAATGAACGTTTGACAAAGCAAGCATATTTAGGTGTAATTCTGTACTTGCACCCACTGTGCTGTACGGTAGCGAGTCCTGCGCATACCAAGATAAGTATAGAAGTAAAGTTAACGTGGTTGGCATGAAATTCCTGCGGAATATATGGGGTAAAACGATAATGGACAAAGTCTGTAATTAATTGGTTCTCAAAGCATGCGGTGCAAAGGAAACACTGTTTGACGAGAGTCAAAGAAATCTGTTGAGATGATTTTGGCATTTTCAGCGAATGGAGAGAGAACTTTTGACGAAGCAAGCATATTCAGGTATAATTCTGTCCTTGCACACAGTGTGCTGTACGATAGCGAGACCTGTGCATACCAAGATAAGGATATAAGTAAAGTTAACGTGGTTGGCATGCAATTCTTCAAAATGTATCCGGTAAAACGCTAATGGACAAAGTTTGTGGTAAATTGGTACTCAAAGAATTTGGTGCAAAGGAAACACTGTTTAACGAGAGTGAAAAAAATCTGTTGCGATGGTTTGGGCATGTTGAGCGAATGAAAAAATAAAAGTTTGATAAAGCAAGCATATTTAGGTATAATTCTGTACTTGCACCCACTGTGCTGTACAGTAGCTAGATAGCTAGACCTGGACATACCAAGAAAAGTATTGAAGTAAAGTTAACGCGATTGGCATGCGATTCTACAAAATGTATCCGGTAAAACGCTAATGGACAAATTCTGTAATAAATTGGTTCTCAAAGAATGTGGTGTAAATGAAACACTGTATGGCAAGAGTGAAAGAAATGTGTTGCAATGTTTTGAGCATGCTGGGCCAATGGAAAAATGAAGGTTTCACAAAGCAAGCATATTTAGGTATAATTCTGTACTTGCACCCACTTTGCTGTACGGTAGCGAGACCTGGATATACCAAGAAAAGGATTGAAGTAAAGTTAACGTGGTTGGCATGCAATTCCTGCGGAATATATCCGGTAAAACGCTAATAGACAAAGTCTGTAATAAATTGGTCCTCAAAGAATGCGGTGTAAAGGAAACACTGTTTTACGAGAATAAATGAAATCTATTGAGATGGTTTGGGCATCTTGAGCGAATGGAGAGAGAACCTTAGCCATAGCAAGCATATTTAGGTATAATTGTATACTTGCACCCACTGCGCTGTACGGTAGCGAGACCTCGACATGCCAACAAAAAGATTTAAGTAAAGTTAACGCGTTTGGCATGCAATTCCTGCTTAATATATCCGGTAAAACGCTATTGCACAAAGTCTATAATAAATTGGTCTTTAAAAATGTAGCGTAATTAAAACAATGTTTCACGAGAGTGAATGAAATCTGTTGAGATGGTTTGGGCATGTTGAGCGAATGGAGAGAGAACCTTTGACATAGCAAGCATATTTAGGTATAATTCTGTACTTGCACCCACTGTACTGTACGATAGCGAGACCTGTGCATACCAAGATAAGGATATAAGTAAAGTTAACGCGGTTGGCATGCAAATACTGTAGAATATATGGGGTAAAACGCTAATGGACAAAGTCTGTAATAAATTGGTCCTCAAAGATGACGAGAGTGAAAGAAATCTGTTGAGATGGTTTGGGCATGTTTAGCGAATAGAGAGAGTACTTTTTACGAAGCAAGTATATTTAGGAATAATTCTGTACTTGCATCCATTGTGCTTTATTGTCATCTAGTAGGTGGGGTCACTTCAGAAATATGACCTCATTTATAAACGAACAAAAATGTTAGAAATTTTGTAAATTTTAAATATTTTGGACATTTACGAAAATGAAGAGTATCCGAAAAGTTTCCAAAATTTTCCAGTAATTTATGGTAATTAATGGTAACTTACCGCTTCGAGTTAGCCATTCTTCACCTCTGATGTCACACTTTTGCTCCCTCTGACGTCACTATACTTGAAAAGCACTGCTTTACTCCCGCATTACAGGTATCGAAAGGGGGTGAAATCATGCACGAGTTATGAAAATGAAATTTCAGAATTTTATTTTAAAAATGTATTAAATTTTATAAATTATTCATTTATGTTAAAGGGTGGACCTTAAAAGAGAGGAGAAATGAATTACCATATATTTTGAAGGGCCCAAAAACGAACTACGCGTCCTGGTTTTGATTTAAAATGCAACACTAGGATACGTACTTTTTGGCTGGTGGCGCAACCTGCTTGGGGGGGGGGGGGCATGTTTTTGGAGCCTAGTATTGAAAGTTCTGACTTTTTTTGTAACAAAAAATTTTTAAATTCATTTTCAGGGACAGAAACTCTTATAGTTTCGGCCAGGTGTCCTTTTGTCGTATTTTTTCCCTGGAGAAGTAGTGAAGGTAAATGAACCATTGAAAGAGAGAGGAAATTATAGGAAATGAGGGGTGTGGAAATGAGGGGAAGTGAGGAGACGTAGGGCAAATAATTGGAAGTGGGGGAGGGCAGTGAGAAGAATTGAGGGGAGGGCGAGTGAGTAGGAGAGGGGAAGTGATGGCTGCCTAAGGGATTAGAGGAAGCGATTTTTAAATGACCAACGAAAGTAGGGGAAAGGAAGTGTTATCTGGGGAAATTAGGAGGAGGAAAATAGGGGAGGAAGAAGTTGAGGAAGGGAGTGGAAACGAAGGCTGAAGTGTAAGGGGGAAGTAGGATGGAGAGGGGAACTTAGCAGAACGTAGGAGGAGTAGGGGTGGGGAAGTATAGTAGGGGGAGGTTTTAACGACTTAATTAACTTAATTACTGTTAGAGAAAAAGTGTAAATACAAAAAATGTGACCTACAACTTTGATATTAGGCGCCAATGTTTTAAATTAGGCGGAGGCGCTTATGTTATTGCTTAATTTTTATGCTATGCATATATAGAGACAATGGGATAGTAAGTATAGTAATATTGACCTATAATACTGTCCCATTTAACTCAAATTACACAATTATATCAAATCGTTCATTAGAGCTGTATAAGCATTTCGCAGAATTAATTTCTTCTGACTCTGTATTTAAAGATAAATGAAGTATAATAGTGATCAACGAGTTTTATCATACGTGATTTAATAATTATGAAAGAAATGATTAAGTAACTAGAAAATTAATTAGAACGAATTAGAATATGCAACTATTTTGAAAAGACTCACATGATTACATATTAAATATGAATCTTATAGAAAAATCTCTTTCTAGTCTGGACAGTCTGCTCTGGCCCAGGACTGGCGCTATCTCAGCTATTTCATGACAAAAAAACTTCTAAGTTCGATCAGCAATTTTTTCCTCGACATATTTCGAAAAAGTTAGAGGGTGTCTCAAATGATGAAAATAAGACATTCACAATATCAAAACAAGAATTTTTTTCTTTTCACCTAGAATTTCTGGTTTGGCCAATGTTTTGCGCTGATCAGCTGGCCAAGAAGAAAAATTCTATGTTCGGTCTGGAAAATCTGTTTTTTTTTCCGGACTGACCAGACGGTCTGGCATGAGGTTAGCAAAAAAAAACGTTACACTTTTGGCCTGGCCCAGGCGAGACCATCTGGTCAGCGTCAAGACTGAAAACCAGACAGTATGGTCTGGGCCGAGCCAGCGCCAGAAGATTTTTCCACACGGGCGACGACTTCAGTTTTATAATATAATATTTTGATATAAAATTTATTGATAAAAATATAAATATAAATCTAGACATTTTAAAACGTGTTTCAGTAAACTACACCATGCTGGAATTAGACAAAAACGAGATTAAAAAAAAGCAAAACTTTATTTACAAAATTCCCTGAAATTTCCCTGATTTTCTCTGAGTAATTTCCCTGATTTTTCCTGACTAATTTCTCGTTTTTCCTGACTGATCAACAAAATATATACATTTTCAACCAAGGAATTGAATTTTCAAACAAATAATTGAATTTCCAATTAAAAAAGATGAATTTTTAACCAAAGAGATAAATCTTCAACAACAAAAAATGTTAATGAAAGGGTTCAACATTCAACGAAGGAGTTGATTTTTCAACCAAAAAGTTGATTTTCTAACAAAGAAGATTAATATTCTAAAAAAAAAAAATGAATTATCAACAAAATACATAAGTTTTAACCAAGTACCAAGTACCAAAAATAAAATGATTTTTCATTGAAGAAGTTAAATTTTCAACCAGGAACTTGCATGTTCAAGTAAAAAAGATGAATTTTCAACTAAATAGTTGAATTTTGATTTAAAAAAATATAAATTTTCAACCAAAAATTGAATAGGTTAATTTTCAGTTTAAACCCTAATTTTCAACCAAAAATGAAACAAATTTTCATTAAAATAGTTAAATTTTCAACCAAAGATATGAATCTTCAACCAGAAAAATGAATTTTGAACAAAGTAGTTCAACCGAAAAATTGAATTTTCTACCAAATAGTTTAACTTTCAAGTTATGAAGGAAAATTTTTCAAACAAAACTGGATAAACTACAATTTCAGATAAAAGAATTAATTTTTAATAAAAAAAAATTTTTCCAACAAAATAGTTAAATATTCATATAAATAGTTTAATTTTCTAACAAAAATATGAATTTTCAACAAAAAAGTTCATTTTTAACCAAATAGTTTAATTTTCTACCAAATTGTTGAATTTTCAAGCAAAAAAGACGATTTTTCTAAAAAACAGTTTGAATTTTTAACACGAAATTACGAATTTTCAATAAAAAAGTTGAATTTTTAACCAAAACAAAGTAATTTTTAACCAAGCAGTTTCATTTTCAACCAAAAAGGATGAATTTTCAACCAAGAAGATTAATTTTCTACCAAAGGACGAATTTTCAACAAACAAGATTAATTTTCTAACGAAGTAGATGAATTTTCTACCAAATAGTTGAACTTTCAACTAACAAACGAAAAATTTGCAACCAAATATGGTATAGCTACATTTTCTGATAAAAAAAATCGTTTTTAACCAAAAAAACAACATTTTTTCCGCATAATAGTTAAAATTTCAAATAGTTAAATTTTCCACCAAATTAGTTGAA
>CAKNWT010319455.1:0-10059 GCA_932066315.1 Andricus coriarius
CAATAATTTCAATGAATGTCAAAAGATTTTAAAGGGTTTGAAATATTGTAGCAGATTTTAACAGATTTCAAGGAAGTTTCGAGTGATTTTAAAATATTAAATATAATCTTTAAGAAATTTCAAAACATTGCAAAGAATTTTCAAGAGTTCTAAAAAGTTGAAAGTGATTCTAAAGAACTGGAGATATTTTAGGGAGTTTCGTAGGTATTTGTTTCAACAATTTAAAGGAGTTTAAAATTTTATTTCAGGATTTAAAAACTTTTAGAGTATTTCAGAATATTCCAAGGAATTTTCAGTTGATTTCAGTAATTTAATTGATTTCAAAAAATTTGAAATATTTTAGAGTATTTAAAAAATTTTCACGGCATTTCCGAAAGTCTTGCAACATTTTTAGGAATTAAAAAAAATTTAAGGAATTCCAAAGTATTTTGAAGGATTTTAAATATCTTGGGGTCTTTTGAGAGATAATAAGAATTTTTTAATTAATTTCAGAAATGTAATGTCACTTATAGGATTTAAATTATTTGATGGTATTTTAAATTATTCTGGGACATTTTCATGAGCTTTAAAATGTTTCCACTGATTTCAAAAAATTTCAAAGGATTTGAAAACTTTAAGAGTATTTAAAAAAGTATAAGGAATATTGAATTGGTTTCAGAGGATTTGAAATATTTTAGGGTATTTAAAAAAAATGTCAAGCATTTTCAAGATATTTGAAAAAGTTTGCATGGGGTATTGTATTGAAGAGTTTCCTAATATTTCGAAAATATAGATCGATTTTTTAAGACCTGCACCAGGTATTTTATCAAAATACAAGTTATTTTGATAAATTTTCCAGAATTTCAGTAATATCATCAGATTTAATGTAATTTCCAGGGATTTCTAAGAATTTATTCACAAGAATTCATGGATTTCGTATGATTTCAAAAAGCTTTTCAAATATTTTAAGGCATTATCAAAGATTTCAAAGAATTTGAAAAATTTCAGGATAGCTTACAAGATTCCAAGGAGTTTTCCATTAATTCGAAGAATTTGAAATATTTCAGGTATTTTCAAAAACCAAAGGAATTTCTCAGAGCTTCAATAAATTTTAAGGCATTTAAAAAGATTTTAAAGAATTTGAAATATCTAGGGATATTTTTAAAAATTTCAAGTGATTTCAAGAGCTTTCAAAGAAGTTAAGTTTAAAAAAAATTTAGGAGCCAATTATAATAAATTGAATTATAATTATATTCACAGAATTTACCCACAAATAAGATATGAGAAATCCATTATGTACTCATTTAACAGAGAAAAAAAATAAACGGAGCTTCTTATTAGAGGCTACTGACCTCATGCTGTGGTGTCTCCTAATTATTTTATACGGATATTTTGTAATATTAATTAGATATAAATAACATGGAAAATATAAGTATTTGGTTTATTCTATTGTCTTGGAACAAAATAATAGGCGCGCGCCTTGGCTTCGTGTGTCGACAAGGCGGGCCCTTCCCGTTTTTTGATATCCGTGACGTCTGAGATTTTGCAGGTCTTAACACCTCAGCCGAATTCTCGAGCAGCTTAGGAGACATCAAACTCTTTGCAAAATCCTTTCCGAATAGAAACTGATCCATCTTAGTAGCTGTTAGGGACTCCCTCCAAGGAGGATCCATATTAGCGATGATCAATTTTTTTTCTTATATGTGACTCGCCGTATTGCAGATCAGTGGGCAAGCGACAAGCGTCACTTAGGTTCACAATTAGAGGATCCAGTTTCCCCTTCTTGATCAGCATCCCTTTGGACGAGCCTCATGATGGATCTGCCTAGAGCAGAGATGCTAGCTGTCAAACTCTTTTGTTTTGAAAGGATCCTTTCGTCCCTTGACAGGGTGTTTTCAGCTTCTTGTAAAGCTAGTTCAACTTCGTCGTTGAACTTGGGAAGGTCGATGTCCAAACAATTAACCGGTGGCGGATATTTAATGACGAGCTTTGATTTCTCTTTTGATGAGAGATCAATTTTAATCATGTCCGCCCAGCGGATGGCAATGTCCTCCAGGACTGTCGGCACAAGGACCCTGACTTGCAAGGAACGTTTTCCAAGAGAATTAAGAACACCTTCTTTAATTTTCTTATTTAGCGAATCAGCAGTTTCAGGGGCCAGCTCTTGTACCTCGGAACACTCGAGATATTTGCTATGGGTGCCAAATTAAAAAACGATGGCCTTGGTTCTCTTTCTGGCATTGGTGGACGATCTACTTCAGGATTTGAAGTTCCAGAAGTGTATGCGTCATTTCTCGAATTAGGCGTGACCTTCGCCTTCTTCGACGGTTACCTTGATCTGTTTAAAAAAATAAGTTCCCATTTTTTAAGAGGCTATTCCTAAACAATGTTTTCCTTTACAGGGACAAGCCTGTTAGTGCCTCTCCAGGATAACAAACTGTCCCATGTACAGGTTGAGAGCCTGTTGGATGGAAAGACGAATCACCCAAGGAAAAATATTTTTCCACAACGGATAAGAGCCATTGGATACGAAATGGGTGAGACCCACATCGTTTCTGAGAGATCATATCTCACAGATCATGGGATTTTAAATTGCGACTAATACCTGATACACTCGAATCTCGTGACGAAGATGACAAAGAAGAACTCCTTCGATGGCGGCCCTTATTCCTGTGTTTCGTTTTTAATTTCTTTATCACTTTTAACAATTCGCGTGAATAATCTTCGTCAACAGGCAAATCACTATTGTATCTTCGCGAACGTTTATGTTTACCGATCTCGGAACGATCTACACACTTCTTCCACAAAGAAGAGAATGAGTAACCAGGCGTTGGTAGGAAACAGCCGTGCTTTTTTCCGGTTATTCTTTAAAATTGTGACAGCATAAGCACAACGTGGGGGAACTACGAGTTTATCTATTCGGAGGTAGCGCGAAATACGATTTAGATTCACAAAGATAGAAAAAGATTGACATAAATAAATAATAAATAAGATGAGATAGAGAAGAGAGGATTGAAAAAGATAGACGGGCATTTAGATCGACAGATAAATAGAAAAATATTGACGTGGAGATATAAAAGAATAGAATGAGATAGAGAAGAGGGTATTGCAAAAGATGAATGTGAATTTGAGGTCGAAAATAGATTGGAAAAGATAGTCGCTGATAGATGTGTGATACGATCAGATGGGGAAGAGGATATTGTAAAAGATAGAAGTGAATTTAGATTGAACAATAGATGGAAAAGGATAAACGTTGCTAGATGTATGATACGATGAGATAGAGAAGAGGGGATAGATTTAGTTTGTTAACAGATAGATAGTCAAAGATTGAGACAGTTAGAAGGATAGGGTGATATAGAGAAGAGATAGAGAAGACGGGATTGAAAATGATAAAAGTGAATTTATGTAGATTGACAAAGAGATAAAAAAATAGACGTTGATAGATGTGGCATACGATGAGACATGGAAGAGGATATTATAAAAGATAGATGGGAATTTAGAATAACAGATATAGAAAAAGATTGACATAAATACCTGAAGGATAGGATGAGACAGAACAGAAAGGTTTAAAAAGATAAACGTGAATTGAGATTAAAGAAGAGATAAAACAAAATAGTTGTGAATTTAGATTGAAGAAGAGATAAGAAAAGATGCACGTGGATAGGATGAGATAGACAAAACAGTATTGAAAAAGACAGTTGTGTATTGCAAATGACGAAGAGATAGAAAAGAGGGGATTGAAAAAGAGAGACGGGAATTTAGATTGTCAGAGAGATAATGAAAGATTGCTATGGATAGATGAAGGATAGGATGAGACAGAGAAGTGGGAATTAAAAAAGATGGACATGAATTTAAATTGACAAAGTGATAGAAATAGATTGACGTGGATAGACAAAGGATAGAATGAGATAGAAAAGAGGAGATTAAAAAGAAACTTGAGTTAAGAATAAAGAAAAGAAAAAAAAATATTCGTGAATTTTGATTGTTGAAGACATAGGAAACGATTGACATGGATAGGATGAGATATGGAAAAGAGTATTGAAAAAGACAGATGTGTATTTAGAATGACAAAGAGATAGAAAAGAGGGGATTGGAAAAGGCCGACGGAAATTTAGATTGTCAGAGAGATAATAAAAGATTGCCGTGGATAGATGAAGGATAGGATGAGGCAGAGAACAGGGGATTCAAAAAGACAGACGTGTATTTAGAATGACAAAGAGATAGAATAGAGGGAATTGAAAAAGACAGACGGGAATTTAGATTAACAGATACAGAAAAAGATTTACATAAATACATAAAAGATAGGATGAGATAGAGAAGAGAAGATTTAAAAAGATAGATAGGAACTTAGGTTGGCAGAGAAATAGAAAAATATTGATATAGATAGATAAGGGTTAGAATGTTATAGAGAAGAGGTTACTGAAAAAGATATACGTGAATTTAGATTAGCACACAGATATAAAATGATTGACGTGGATAGGCAAAGAATAGGATGAGATAGAGAAGAGGAGATTAAAAAAGATAAACGTGAATTAGAATTTAAGAAGAGATACAAGAAATAGTCGTGAATTTTGATTGAATAAGAGATAGGAAATGATTGCTGAGAAAAGGATGAGATAGAGAAACGAGTATTCAAAAAGACAGACGTGTATTTATGATGACAAAGAGATAGGAAAAAGGGGATTGAAAAAAACAGACGGAAATTCAGATTGCCAGAGAGATAATTAAAGATTGTTATGGATAGATGAAGGATAGGATGTGACAGAGAAGTGGGAATTAAAAGAGATGGACGTGAATTTAAATTGACAAAGAGATAGAAAAAAATTGACGTGGATAGAAAGAAGATAGAATGAGATAGAGAAGAGGAGATTGAGAAAATAAACGTGAATTAAGATTAAAAAAGAGATGGAAAAACGTGAATTTAGATTTACGAAGAGATAGGAAAAGATTGATGTGGATAGGATGGAATAGAGAAAAGAGTATTGAAAAAGACAGACGGAAATTTAGATTTTCACATGGATAATAAAAGATTGTCATGGATAGATGAAGTATAGGATGAGACAGAGAAGTGGGAATTAAAAAAGATGGACGTGAATTTATATTGACAAAGTGATAGAAATAGATTTACGTGGATATGCAAAGTATAGAATGAGGTAGAAAAGAGACAGATTAAAAGAAAATAAACGTGAATTAAGAATAAAGAAGTGATAAAAAAATACTCGTTTATTTAGATTGACGAAGAGATAAGAAAAGATTGACCTGGATAGGATAAGATAGAGAAAAGAGTTTTGAAAAAGACAGACGTGTATTTAGAATGACAAAGAGATAGAAAGAGGGGATTGAAAAAGACAGACGGTAATTTAGATTAACAGATATAGAAAAAGATTTACATAAATACATAAAAGATAGGATGAGATAGAGAAGAGAAGATTAAAACAGATAGATGGGAACGTAAGTTGGCAGAGAAGTACAAAAATATTGACATAGATAGATAAGGGCTGGAATGTGATAGAGAAGAGGGTACTGAAAAAGATGGACGTGAATTTAGATAGACACAGAGATAGAAAAAGATTGATGTGGATAGGCATTGGATAGGATGAGATAGAGAAGAGTAGATTAAAAAAGATCAACGTGAATTAAGATTGAAGAAGAGATACAAAAGATAGTCGTGAATTTAGATTGACGAAGAGATAGGAAAAGATTGATGTAGATAGGACGAGATAGAGAAAAGAGTATTGAAAAAGACAGAAATGTATATAGAATAACAAATAGATAGGAAAGAGGGGATTGAAAAAGACAGACGGAAATTTTGATTGTTAGAGAGATAATAAAAGATTGTTATGGATAAATGATGTATAGGATGATACAGAGAAGAGTGAATTGAAAAAAATGGACGTGAGCTTAAATTGACAAAGAGATAGAAGAAGATTAACGTGGATAGACAAAGGATAGGATGAGATAGAGAAGAGTAGTTTGAAAAAAATAAACTTGAATTAAGAATAAAGAAGATAAAAAAGTCGTGAATTTAGATTGCTGAAGAGATATGAAACGATTGACGTGGATAGGATGATATATGGAAAAGAGTATTGAAAAAGACAGACGTCTATTTAGAATGACAAAGAGATAGAAAAGAGGGGATTGAAAAAGACAGACGGAAATTAAGATTGTCAGAGAGATAATAAAAGATTATCATGGACAGATGAAGGTTAGGATGAGGTAGAGAAGAGGGGATTGAAAAAGATGTACATAAACTTAGATTGACGAAGAAATAGAACGTTATTGACGTGGATAGTATGAGATAGAGAAAAGTGTATTGAAAAAGACAGACGTCTATTTAGAATGACAAAGGGATAGAAAAGAGGGGATTGAAAAAGACAAACGGGAATTTAGATTAACAAATATAGAGAAAGATAGACCCATAATAAATACATAAAGGATAGGATGAGATAGAGAAGAGAAGATTAAAAAAGATAGATGGGAACTTAGGTTGGCAGAGAAGTGGAAAAATATTGACATAGATAGACAAAGGTTAGAATTTGATAAAGAAGAGGGTACTGAAAAAGATATACGTGAATTTAGATTGACACACAGATATAAAAAGATTGACGTGGATAGAGAAAGGATAGGATAAGATAGAGAAGTGGAGATTAAAAAAGATAAACGTGAATTAGAATTTAGGAAGAGATACAAGAAATAGTCGTGAATTTTGATTGAATAAGAGATAGGAAAAGATTGATGAGGAAAGAATGAGATAGAGAAACGAGTATTCAAAAAGACAGACGTGTATTTATGATGACAAAGAGATAGGAAAGAGGGGATTGAAAAAAACAGACGGAAATTCAGATTGCCAGAGAGATAATTAAAGATTGTTATGGATAGATGAAGGGTAGGATGTGACAGAGAAGTGGGAATTAAAAGAGATGGACGTGAATTTAAATTGACAAAGAGATAGAAAAAGATTGACGTGGATAGACAAAGGATAGAATGAGATAGAGAAGAGAAGATCAAAACAGATAAACGTGAATAAGGATTTAAGAAGAGATACAAGAAATAGTCGTGAATTTTGATTGAAGAAGAGATAGGAAAAGATTGACGTGAGTAGGATGAGATAGAGAAAAGAGTATTGAAAAAGACAGACGTGTATTTAGAATGACAAAGAGATAGAAAAGAGGGGATTGAAAAAGATAGAAGTGAATTTAGATTGACACAGAGATAGAAAAAGATTGACGTGGATATACAAAGGATAGGATGACATAGAGAAGAGGAGATTAATAAAGATCAACGTGAGTTAAGATTAAAGAAGAGATACGAAAGATAGTCGTGAACTTCGATTGACGAAGAGATAGGAAAAGATTGACGTGAATAGGATGAGATAGAGAAACGAGTTTTGAAAAAGACAGACATGTATTTAGAATGACAAAGAGGTAGAAAAGAGGGGATTAAAGATAAAAGATTGTTATCGATAGATGAAGGATAGGATGATACAAAGAAGTGGGAATTAAAAAAGATGGACGTGAATTTAAATTGAAAAAGAGATAGAAATAGATTGACGTGTATAGACAAAGGATAGAATGATGAATTTAGATTGACACAGAGATAGCAAAAGATTGACGTGCATATACAAAGGATAAGATGAGATAGAGAAGAGGAGATTAAAAACGATCAATGTGAATTAGGATTAAAGAAAAGATTCAAAAGATAGTCGTGTATTTAGATTGACGAAGAGATAGGAAAAGATTGACGTGAATAGGATGAGAAAGAGAAACGAGTATTGAAAAAGACAGACGTATATTTAGAATGACAAAGGGATAAAAAAGAGGGGATTGAAAAAGACAGACGGGGATATATAAAAAGATTGACATATAATAAATTCATAAAGGATAGGATGAGATAGAGAAGAGAATATTAAAAAAGATAGATGGGAATTAAGATTAAAGAAGAGATGAAAATATAGTCGTGCATTTAGATTGACGAAGAGGTAGGAAAATATTGAAGTGGATATGACCGGATAGAGAAAAGAGTATTGAAAAAGACAGACGTGTATTTAGAATGACAAAGAGATAGAAAATAATGGATTGAGAAAGACAGAAGGACATTTTGATTGACAGAGAAATAGTAAAAGATTGTCGTGGATAGAAAAGGATAGGATGAGATAGAGAAGAGGGTATTGAAAAAGATGGACGTGAATATAAATTGACAAAGAGATAGAAATGATTGAGTATATACAAGGGATAGGATGAGATAGAGGAGAAAAGTGAACTTAAATTTAATAAGATTTCTATCTTTTTACTTCCAGCAGGGATTTTAATAATTTTATATAATTATATTATACCCATGGTGTGAACACATTTAGGAAAAGGCAATCTTCTTTCCCGGACACTACTCCTCTCGAACCTTCCGTTATTTGTATACATTTATTTCCTTCCTTATCAGCTACCAAAGTCCCTTTTGAAAATTTCTTCATCACTGGATTTCTAAATCTGTCCAAATATTATGTTATTATTAAAAAAAAAGAAAAAATTTCAATAGAAATAATAAATGAACCTTAGTTGCCCAATTGGTGGTACTGCATAAGGTATTCCCATAAAACCTGATATGGTTCGACCATATTTTGTAACCATATGACTTCCAATAATTTTAGTGTCCTCAATGGTTACTATAGGATTACCACACACTATACAAATTTTCAATACAAAAAGTATTACTGCAATTAAAAAAGTTTTTTTCCAAGTGCTCTTCATCACTGTACTGTTGAATTCAGTTATCAAGAGTGAAATCAAAAGTTTCAAAAATATTTAACAAACTTTCATGAAATTTCAAGACTACTATACTAGTTTGGTTGGCAATAAGTGATAAGAAAGACATTTTTTGCAAATTTTCCGCAGCTGATAAGATAACTCTATTCTAACAGAAACGAAGAAAGATGAAGATAAAAAAACTGGTTTTAATCCCATTATACGCACCTTTTTATTATTCTAGGAATACCATTTATAAAATAAAAATAAAGGAGTAAAACGGTGCTCTCAAACCTCCTGCTATACTTTACCTCCCCTACTCTCCCTACGTTCCCCTACCTCCCCATCCCACACATCAACCTTCGCTTCCCCTCCGTTATACAACTTCTTTCTTATCTACTGCCTTCCTCTCCTCACTTGCACAGCTAACACTCCTCTGTCCCTACTTTCCCAACCCAAATGTCCCCTTATTTCCCCTGATTTACCCCACTTCTCCACTCCTCATTTACTTTCACCCACCCTAGTTCTCCTTCCCTCACTTCCCCAACACCTCACTTCCCATCACATCTCCTAATTCCTCTTTCGTCATTTCTCTTACTTGTCCTATTTCTCCTCCATTCTCTTCTACCCATTTCTTCTACTTCTTCTCCCCTCATTCCGTCTCACCACCCCAACACCGCACTACCATTACTTCTCCAAGATCCCCTCCCACGATTGCCTCTCAGTTCCCCTACTTCCCAACCACTCATTTCTCATCACTTACCTTACCTACCCACTCCTCATTAACCCTCAACCTCCCTAGTTCCTCCCTTCATTTCTTCATTTCTCCTCACTTTCCCAACACCCCACTTCTTATCACTTTTTCTGATTTCTCTCCCAACATTTCGCCTCACTTCTCCTCCCACCATTTCCCCTGACTTCCCCTCCTTCCCAACCCCTCATTTTCCATCACTTCCCTTACTTCCTCTTGTTCGACTCCCCTCCCTTTCCCTTCCTTCTTCTACTTTTTCTCCCCTAATTTCGCTTCACATTTCCAACACTTCACTTCCCATCACTTCTCATTGTTCCCCTCCAAACATTTTCCCTCCTATCATTGCTCCTCAATTGCCCTCCCTTTCATCCCTTCATTTCCCATCACTTCACCCACTACGCCTCCCCTCATTTCCCCTCAATCACCAACTCCCACTCATTTTCGGAAAAATAATTGAATTTTCTACCAAATTGTTGAATTTTCAATAAAAAAAAAATGTATTGTAGAAGACAGTTGAATTTTTTAACGAGAAGATTGATTTTCTACAGGAAAAGACGAACTTTCGATCAACTATACAAATTTTTAACCAAATAC
>CAKNWT010319457.1:0-11288 GCA_932066315.1 Andricus coriarius
TCGGTGCTTCGTCATTTCTACGCGGATGATTCCGTTTAATCGTTCAAAGTCGATGTTCGACCATTTGATGAGCCCAAAGGAGTACGAGAGGACAGGGATGGCGTAGGTGTTGAGTGCCCTGATCTTGTTTGCCCTGATCTTGTTTGCTGATTTAAGAGAACTCGTCAGAACCAATCTGAGTCTTGTAGTGAAGGCAGTCGTTAGGCTTTTCTTAACTATCGTATGCTGAATACCCTTAGATTCAAGAATACCCAGGTATTTATATGATTCCCTCTGTAATTGCCTCGATGTCATTCTCCAAATCGTTCTCCAGCTCTGCGGTCCCTAATTCTCCTCTGGTTAAATGCACTGTTCTGCATTTATTTAGTCCGAACTCCATGTGGATATCATTGGAAAACTGCTTTGTGACAGCGATCACTTGCTGCAGTTTTTGGTCCGAACTGGCGTATATCTTCATGTCATCCATGTATAGAAGATGGGTCACTTGATGACCATCCTCGTTATCATGTACTCGGAACCCATGAGACATGCTATTTAGTGTGCTGCTCAATGGGTTCAACGCTACACAGAACCATAATGCACTGAAGGATTCTCCTTGGATTATACCCGTCGTAATGCGTATTGATCTAGTTATCCTTGATTGTCCATGATCAAAATACTTGATTCTTGTGCCCCAAAGCCTCATCGCACGACTTAGGAAGTCAATGATGCGTGGGCAAATTTTGTATATTATTAAGACTTCAAGCAAATAGTCATGTGGTACGGAAGGAAACGCTTGCTTGTATTCAATGTATGCCATGTACAAGTCTCTTTGATGTTTACGAGCTTGCGTCATGGCAACAGCGCCTATGGTGACTAGATCTTTACTGCCTCGCGAGTTTTTACAACATCCTTTTTGTTCTACTGTAAGGATGTCATTCTCGTCGCAGTGAGAATATACCTTATCTGCTATGATAGCTGTAAGCCATTTATATATTGTTGGAAGACAGACTATCAGTCGAAAATCAGATGGATTTTGAGCATCTGGTGTTTTAGGCAACATATACGTAGTACCCTGGAGCATAAAGCCTGACATCAGATCTGGTTGTTCGATGATCATCTGAAAACAACGTGCCAACGCAGGGTGCACACTAGTCAGGTACTTGTACCAGAAGTTGTGCACCATGTCCGGACCTGGAGCAGCTTTCTAGTTGCTTGTTCTTTTCAAAACCGTTGAAACATCTAAAGCTGTGATGTTAGTCAGCTCCATTTCAGGGTTATTGCTAGCTCTTGACTTCTCTAGTTGGAACCACGCAGAGTTTAAATTGCTTCTGTTCCTTTTCCCCCAAACACTTAACCAATAGTTAGTCATTTCTTCCAATTGAGGCACGTTGGTGTCTTGCTAGTTGTTTTGTTTTACACTCAGCTCACGGTAGAACCTTCTTTCATCCGCCTGAAAGGTTCGATTTTGTTGCCTTCTTGCACTACTTTTCTTGTACCGACGCAGTCTAACAGTAAGAACATCAAGTCTCTGCCGTTGGGCGCCTATAATCTCATCCAATGTTGCTGGTGTTAATGTCTCGATGTAACGAGGGTGGATGATTTTAGTAATATGGTGTATCAGCTTTCTGGTTCTATTTCCTTTTTTATATTGAGTAAGTCGACCCAATTTGCACCTTACTTTGCTGACATCCATATCCAACCTGATCTTCCATGGTGGATCTCGCTCCCTTCCTGGAGCAAAGGCTGCATTTGTAGGCCTAGTTCTTCGGCCCAACGTTCTAACGGTTGGCACAGCTGCACAATATACAAGAATTTGCACCCCTAACGCAGTTTGTGTTGCGTTCAAATGCATAGGTAACACCTTGCTGTTCAGGTGTTCTATTAGTGCACGCGGGTCATTTGTGATGTTCATCCTGGGCAGATAATGCCTTTGTGTTGGTCTATATGTCTGAACTCTAGTAAAGCATGACCAAAATTCCTTTGAAGGTGCTGTAGGTTTTCTGGGATTTCGCTGTTCAGATCATCGTTATTAATGTCCGGATGTAGTTCTAGTGGATCCGGTACTTGATGTTTATTATCCCTAGCACCTATGCCTTCAGCTTCAATCAGGTCATTGTCCACATCTTCCAAGGGAAGTTCATCAATAGGAAGATGCTGTTCCACTTATATTTCGATGGCAGTTATTTTAACAGCCGAAAGCAATCTATTTACAGATATTGAGCGTTTTTGATCTGCTAGATTCTGCTCTTTTATTCTTGTGGCTAGTTCTGGGTATTTAAGTAAGAAGAGTCGATGATGTTCTCTTCTTACACATTGCCCGCTTTTCTTTGCCAAAAAATAAAAGCGCATTTCATCTCTGTTCATATGGTATGTCCACTTTAATCGCCTTCTTGGTTGTTGAACCTCTGCTTCTGGCTCTGGTTGTATTGGGCTATCTACCCCTAAAGGATGTGGTGGCGCTGGATCACCACCAGGTTGAGGAAGAACATCAATTGCCGCTGCTTGTTCGTGTTGCGCGGCTTCCTCTAACTGATTTTCATTGCCGTCGTTTTTCCACGCCAAATTAACCTGTTCCTTAATCTCCATTGCTCGATCTTCTGAGATGTGTAGATTAGTCCTGATGTCCTGCACCTTAGCGATAAGATCTCTTAGAGCGACTTTCTCTATTTGAGGATACTTTGCAGCAAATTTCGTTCTAAAATTGTATCCATTTTCGCGTGGTGTTTCAAACTTCGCACTTTCATAATAGAGACGCACCAATTCTTCATTCATTGTGGTATCCCACTTGATGCTCTCCCACGGTATTTCTGTTGAGGTGGTTGGCTGAAAATAGCTAACGCTAGCCAAAGCATCCTCACCAGGCACAGTGGATGTTCCACTGCTTACCGTTTGTCGCAGATGTTCTTGCTGGTCAGCTGTTTGATTGGTGAGATCTGCCTGACCATCTCGCAGCTCACCATCACCACCGTCCCGCATGCTGTGGCCCTCAGCGGTGGCTCCAAGGGCGCCCCGACGATCCTCGGGAAGCGACAAGCGTTTCAAAATTTTCAAAAGACTCCATAAAATTGATGGGTTTTGGTGTTCCTCTTAGTCACTTTCCTCTTCGTTCTCTGTCTGTCTGTCTGGCATGGGAAACCCTGCTAGTAGCAATGCTACAGCCAACATAGCCGTCAAATTCATGAGAGGAAAGATCAAGCCCTACCGCGACGACAACGCGAGAACACCTTCGGTAGGGAAAAATTATTGTCTCAAGCTTAAGATGGTTACAGCCCAATGTGTCGAAGGTATTTTTGTGTAGTTGGATTTATTTTTTATTTTTGAATAGTATGCACGGGGCTGTCCCGCCATATATTATCAGTCACGGACGCATTATTGTAATGCAATCAAGTGATCTGATCAGAACGTGTGCCTTAACACATTGGGCAAAGCCTGGTTTTTACCCCATCATTCACGGACTGGGTTTCAGTCAAGTGCATGATAGGGGGACCTACAGCTTAAGGTGGGATCCGAACCACCAGAACCTCGGTATATGTACATAGAAAAATTTCAAGAGGTACCGGCTCAGGGAACGAACCCCGGATCTCTAAGGCGAAGTCCGAGCGTCTAACCAACTGAGCCACCGAGCTATAATAATTAATAATAATTAATAATAATAATAATAATTATTATTATTATTCGAAAGGGCAGGGCAATAACTGCTCATAGCACTGCGGTAAAACATTTTTTTCTATACCCTAAAATGTAACTATCTCTAATAAGGTGAGTATTTACCATAAAGGCATACACTGATCTGCATCAGATGCATACGAGATACCACGGTAGGCTTCCATGCCAATCAGGGGCTGTGAAGCTCCTGCCTTAGCCAGTGCATCTGCTTTCTCATTACCTTCAATATCCTCATGGCCGCGAACCCAGATCAGACTGATCCGGTTTTTACTGGCAACATAAAAAATATCTTGAAGGTAACTCCAAACTAGCCTGGAAGTAAACTCTTAAGATGTAAGAGCCTAAAGTGCTGCTCTACTGTCAGAACAAATATAAATGTGCTGGCCTTTATACGCCCGCTTACAAATTTCCTCCAGGCAAACTTTAATAGCTATTATGTCGGCCTGGAAAACTGTAGAGAATGTCCCAGTGATGACTTTGAACGGTTTCA
This sequence comes from Andricus coriarius, assembly GCA_932066315.1. NCBI lineage: Eukaryota > Metazoa > Arthropoda > Insecta > Hymenoptera > Cynipidae > Andricus > Andricus coriarius. The sequence goes on from CAKNWT010319457.1 coordinate 4,139, forward strand.
TGAAGGATAATTTCCTCAAGATAACATCAGTTTGCATAGCGAGAATATTATCCTGGCAGCACTCCTCTTCACTATGGCTCCTGGACATACAGCCATAGTGAAGAGGAGTGCTGCCCAATACTTATTTAATTAACACAAAAATGCAGTGCTTGTCCAGGGGGGAGTATAATATATTTTATGGGTTTTATTGACTGTATGCATAACCATTTTATACAAAATTTTCTAACGTATCTCTAACCTCACTTTTCATATCCTATTTTTTTTGGCCTAAACTAGCTTAGTTTTAAATTTGTTTTATTATGTAGTTTTACTCCAATAACTGTATTCCTGATGAGGCTTGACGTCGTCGAGCGAAAGTTTGTTTTTAATAAAACATCATTACAAGTAAAGACTAGTAGATCTAAACCGTCATTCCACGACAAACAAAAATAACTACTCGCTAGTTAACGAAAATAACAACTTTACAAAAATTATAGAATAAAGTTTACTTAATTAATGACACGTAATAACGAAAAACACCACTTAAAAGAGAGAACGCTGTTAATTCGATGATCAAATAAGAACTATTAAATATATACATTAGTATATTAGAAATCACTGCTGACTTTGAAACGTGATTGCTCATTCAAAAAAGGAGCGAGAAACTTGTCTTAAAATGTGTTGGAAATCTTATTAAATTCCGCATCGAATGACCTCTAATAGAGAATTTTTGAACTTTTTAAGATGATAAACCACGTGAGAAGTTAAAAAAATGCAAGAATTTCTCGACCTTTATACCTCGACTTCAACTTGCGGCATGACCTGGGAAAGCTGCAGAAAAAAATCTGAAATTCATACCACACAGTCTTTGAAGTATTATTTTTAATTAAAGCCAATACAACTTCAAAAATATTCACGGGTTCCCAAGTTATGACAACAAATGTCCAAGCGTGTTTGCGTCGAGTTTCAGTGGACGATCGCCCCTGTCGACTAGGCTCGTTGCTTAACGCGACTGCAACTCGGTGCAGACGCGCTTGGAAATTTGTATTCGTATCTTGAGAATCCGTCAAGATTTTTTAAAAGTTTTGTTGGCTTAAATTAAATTCAAGGCCTCAAAAGACTGTGTGGTTTAAATTTCAGATTTTCTTTACAACTTTCCTAGGTTATGCCACAAATTGAAGTCGAGTTACAAAGTTCGAGAAATTCTTGCATTTTTTTTCAATTTCTCACGTGGTATGTTCTCTTCAAAAGGTCAAAAATATCCCTATTAGAGTTTACTCGACGCGGAATTTAATGATCTTTCCAACGTTTAAAAAAAAAGATTATTAATCTTTCTTTGAACAAGTAATCACGTTTCAAAGTCAGCAGTGATTTTCAGTATTGCTCGCGCTGGTCGTACCGACAATTTCTGACGGTAGTGTAGTTGAAATTTCACAAAATACAAGAAGACTTTGTTCTTGGTTTCTTTATTTTAACAAGGAAAAGATCAGTAATGCTCTAATTCACAAGCTCACAAAATCCCTGAATTAATAAATATTTGAAATATAATAATCGTTGGATATAATCATAAAGTTTAATTTTGATGTATTATTATTATTATTATTATTGTCTTGCAAGGCTGGTTCATTAAAGTCCCGTAGCATTGCGGTTAAAGCCTATTGTACTGTGACTTTTTATTTTAAAAGCCCGGTGATTTTAAAACCTTCGCTGCTTAAGTTTCATTTAAGTCCTTTAGCATGAGTACATATACTGCCAGACGACTCCACTCCACTAGGTGTGGACCTGTGAATATTTTTATTTTATCAAGGTGGGCTTAGAATCACTGTATGAATTTAATAACAACCAATCATAATCCACGGCTGCATCTGACTTTATTAAAAGTACTCGCGTTTTCGTGTGCGTTTGGCCAGGGTAGAGGCAAATTGCAGAAAACCACCTCCCGAGTTCAGCCGATTTTTCCACAGTCGAGTTTGAAGGCAGACATTCGACCCTACCCATCGAATGTACACAGTCATCCTCGGCGTCATACCTGCTCGACATTAAGGTTCATGCATGCGCGAACGCTGACGCGACGCACTTTAGAACGCATTTTTGAGTTATACTAAGTGGAGGTACACCAGTAAAACTCGTCGCGGTCCACTTCGGCAACCGCACTATGCTTCAGGAATGGATTCTCGCGGAAGGATGAAGCTACAGGTCGCAATTCTCAACCGATTTACCTTTTTATTTTAATTACTCAGTACAAAATTCCTAACAAACGTAAGGTTAGTGATTTTTTATTTTGTTTATTTAAAAAATATATTAATAAAGATATCAGAAAATATGGCGAAATCGAAGTATTATATTTTGAATAGATTAGAAACAATGCAAGTGGATTATACTTAGTAATATTTGTCATTTTAATATTTGCAAATATTTGTTTATACTTAGTAATTATTGAATTTCCAAATTTTGTTTTTCATTCTTTTTATTCTTCTTCGAAAATGAAGCATTTTTAATTTTTAAATTCTCGTTATGTATATTAAATATTTGGCATAATTCGGTAGATATTTACCATTAGTCACATAAACATTCTATTATTATAAAATGTATTTCTAAATTCCTGGCGTAGACATGAAATTTTGCGTTGGTAATTGGATTTAGGGGATTTCACCTTAATTTGAAGGACATTTGGCCACCACATTTTTAGTGACCCCTCAGAGCGTACCTCTGTATCAAATTTTATTACACCTACCTTAAATTGAAGATTCTTCGTTGGAAACTGATTTTAGCGATTTCTTCGCCGTTTCAAAACATGTGGCTACCACCTTCTGTATTGTCTCCTCACGGTCTCCCTACCCACCTTTGCCTACCTGCGTAACATATATTGTTATATTAACTAGGTACATCTTCGTTTCTCGGTCTTCGACTGTACATGTGCTCTGCTACTCAAAGACTTCCAGTTACCTTTTATAAAAAATAATAAAAATAATGTCAATAATCTCGATTATAATATGATCGATCCGATATCGTGACAGACCCAGATTTGAGACATCGTAGTAACAAAAGTAACAATAATTTTAAACTTTCGCCTTGTCAATTCGCTTCATTTATCGTTCAATTAAAGATTCTAATAGTTTGTTGCCAAACAAAAAATGTTTGCAGCCAAAATAGGGGAGACGCCAGTATTCTGCAATCTAACCAGCCCATTTGTGATCAACACACGGCAAAAACAACTAAATGTTTGCATTGTAATAAGTAAATCAATTTGATTTATGTACAAATGGGAATCAACTTTATTCTATGCACTTTTCTAAATAATATTTTTATATTATTGTGCAAAAAATTAAAATTCCATGATTTTTTTCAACGATTACATCGCAAAGTGTAATTGTTATTATTATTATAAATGCTTTTTCTGTCGGGGTACCCGGGTGGCTCAGCCGTGCTCTTTTTTTCAATTGCAAAATATTTCAAGCTACAAAAATTCTAAAAATATGTGCCGTGCAAATTCCGATAGAGAATCGGTTCAATCGTATAGATTTGAGAAGCATTCGGCCTATCTTTATTAGGAAAAAGGTTATTTGATCAAACGTGTGCAGATGGGTACCCGGGTGCCTGGGTGGCAACACGGGTCCATATCATCTCACATGTGGCAAGTCTCTGTGCGGCATGTCACAACTTCCAGTCACAGGGGTACTTTGCCCCCCCCCCCCCAGCCACGAGACGTTGGAAAAGGGGTAGGGGTTTGACCAACATTATTTCGTTGGCCAGTCACAGGGGTGCGATGAGAGATGCCGCAAAAATGTCAATTTCACTGTAAGAAATGCCGCGCGGGAAAGAAGCCGCTAGACAGAGATGCCACAGTTGTCACGTGCCGCAGAGAGACTTGCCGCATGTGAGATGGCATGGCCCCGGCAACACAAGGGTTAAGCTTCTGTGCTTTGCTGAAAAACATTTCTGGATAGTTGCTTTAGCAATTGTAGGCATTTTGGAATAAATCTGAATATTTTATATAAAACAGCATTTTTAAAGAGATAAAAAAAATTTCATTTTGGTTTTTGAATAAAGAAAAGTGTGAAAGGCGTCACATTAGACTTTTTGGCAGAATGTCGGCGATGCGCTTGTCCAGTGTGAACCAAAGCATTGCTCAACACGAACACAGTTCCTATCCTGACGCAAACGCTTACGCCCGCACGCATTCAGTTTTACGTCCGAGCATGCATGAACGTTTAGTTAAAACGCAGCGAATACACAACCCGGTCGTACGTCACAGGTGGTCACCCACCCGAGTTCTATGCGCGCTCGAAACGGCTTGACATCTGGACTCTTCCGGAGTCGAGATTCACCTCGCAGCTAATTCCGTCGGTTAATTTTGATGTAAACTAAAACATGCTCTCGCAATTTATAATCGACGATTGGTTCATAAACAAAAATATCGAAGGCGCCATTTCTCGAGCGGGATCCTCGAGAAATAGAGCTTCAACAAAAGTTGACCTCAGTTATCCGATATTTTATTGTAATAAATAAAGATTAAATCAAAAAGTAACTGTACTTGTGGTTCAAAAATTTCGATATAACCAACTTAATATATTAAGAAAATGGAGACTTTGCGTCAACTTCATGAGGGACTCTATTACAGATATTATATTCGGAAATGGGTGCCTTTACCCTATTTTGTTGAGACCTGATAGAATAAATAGATCGATTTATATTTTTGTATTACCACTAAGGGCCGGTTTCACCAACCTCGGTTAAAAAGTTGATCCTCGGTTAAACCGATAATCGACGGTTAAATATGGCGTATAGCGTGCATTTTAACCTGTTTTGACTGGCCGTCAATTAACCAATGATTTAACCGAGGTTGGTGGAACTGGCCCTAAGAATTTGTACTTACTAAAGTTTGAAACGCACTATTGTATATGCAGATATGCATGTATTATATTTATTATTTATGCACCGACGTTTTAGAAAGCTGGTAGTAAAATAAAAGCTATATTAAACCTTTAATTCACCTTGTAAAAAGAAGGGTACCCTTTGAGCCCAAAAGAGTACCCTATGCGCGTGACAAAAAGTTCTCTTCGGTCCCTATTATTTATCCCATAGCGACTGAGGCCTCGTATTAAGTAACAGCAGTGCTCTTTTTTAACGTGGTAATTAAGGTTTCCAAGGGCTTCCTAGCCATGCTCTATCCTCTTTAATATTAATTATTTTGTAACGTTTCGTTGATATAATTCGAAATGCGAAATTATGTGAACCCCGATTTCTTTCAAATAGATTCAAATCAGAAATAAATTTTATTTTGAATTAGAATTTATAATCAATTTCCAGAACTATGATCCTCGAACTGTACCTGCAATTGGAGCTCAAGTTAGAGTTAAATGGACAGATAACAACGTATATGATGGAATTTTTGAAGGCACTAACCACCGCATCATGTACAATGTGAGTTTTATAACCAGTAGCTGTATTACATATTGTTCTTTAAATAATATGATTTAAATTTCTGATTTGATAAACAGGTCGTCTTTGAAGATAGTTCGCAACTTTTACTGAAACGAAACGAAATCTACAGTCTGCAGGAGGATCTCCCTAAAAGAGTACGTTTGCGTTTGGTGAGTGTGGTTTAAGATTAAGATTTTATTCATGAAACAGATTTCGTTTATATTGCGTGCCACTTATTATTTCGTTGACTAATTTCTTTATGTTCTTTTCTTTGTTCGCTACCTATTTTTTTTTTTTACAAAAGTCGGTTGCAACTGAAATGAAGCACCGAGCGCACCTTTACGGCATCGAGGAAGAATCGGAAACGCAAAGGAAGCTGAAGCCGACGAAAAAAGTATAATAGGAAAACAATTATAATCTCGCAAGCTTAATAAAAGTAATCCTTAATTTGTACAAATTCTTTTGAACGTTAGTTCAAAAAGTCGCGTATGCAAGAGGCGCGGACTTTTATTCAATTGACTTTTCTGATTTTAAGTAATAACTGGGCTAAATTGATTCGATGTCACTATCGGTGTAACTTTTAGTTCCTTTTCCCCGCTCGAAAGATTATGTCGTTCATTACTTACACTTTATCGATCGTGTGAGAAGCGAGTAATTGTATGATATTAATACATAGCATTCTTTATATAAATATATGTATACAGCGTGAAACATGTCGATTGTATATTTTTAGTGTACATTTAGACGTACAATGTAACTGAATTATAAATCTTTCGCTTCCCAGCACTTTTCATACCTTCATTTCATTGTTTTCGATAAATGCAATTTATTGTTGCAGTCGCGTCCTCTTTTTAGGTCGCAAACAACATTTTTGTATTCTATGCCATTATATACTATACAATATAATCCGCTTCAGTCTCCCATATTCTTTCCAGATTTTTTTTATCTGTGCGCAATGTTATCGCGAAATTTTTCGTCAATCTCTGTCGCATCTATGTCGTTTGTTTTTAAAGCTGATAGTGGATCGTTGGGTGGTGTGAAAAAAGGAGCTCATGCTCATTACTCTTAAAAATCTTTTTTAACTTTATCTGTTTCTCTGGACATCTATTTTAGAGATGATTTCAATCAACTTGATCATGAGTATTTTCACGTTAAGGTATTACGTGTAAATAATTAAGTGAATATCGTTAAAAACTTAACAGGTTTAGCTATACATCACCATTACCCGTTATTGATAAGTTGTGGTATGCTTAATAACTTATACATGAAGCATTTAGAGATAAGTCCGTAGAAATTCGGATCATCTAGAATATCGTACAATTATTGTGTTGTAAAATTAAGAGGTTTTAAAGCGCTATACTCGCGATCGGCGTCTTTGACTAGCTTTGATCTCATTCGCAACTTCGATATAGTATTATTCGGACTGTTCAGCGACGATCCTTCGCAAGTGTAATTCTTTAATCGCTAAATGATATAAGTCATACTTATGTATCGAAATGTAGCAGTAATGTGAAAACAGCGTGTAATAAAGGACGCTGATCAAATTCACAAATCCGTTCTAGATCAATTCATTTAGAAACGTTGAACTCTAGGTGGCCACGGACTGAGAACTTGTTGAGACCCGAAAATGACCATTAATGGTGACAATTTCAAAGTCATGTTTAAAATTTAATAATATCAAGCAAAATTTGTCAAGTGTACCTGTCTGAAAACTAGTCCTAGTGGACCTCTGTTAATTCCCTAAAAG
>CAKNWT010319460.1:0-12813 GCA_932066315.1 Andricus coriarius
GGGCGTTTCCCTTTGAGTGTATATTTATAATTTAATAGTGCTAATTTCACGAGCACTTAAATTCCTCATTATGATTGAATATAGCAAAAGTATTTTTTACCTTATAGAGAAAGCATTAATGATTTTTCATTTAAAAAAAGTATGAAGTGAAAAATTCTTTAAAATTTCAAGGTCGGTTCAATGAAAAAAGTACAAGAATTATATAAAATTTTAGAATTAGAAGACCTTTAAATTATATATAATATTTTATTTTGATACTTGAAGAAATATATAAGGAGGTCGAATAATTTCGGAATAGCTAGTCAAACTTACAAAAAAGATTTGACCACTCATCCAGAATTTCGGGACAACGAGACACTTCGAAAAAAAAATAATATCAATGAAAAAAGAATAAATTTTCATTGATGAGAATGTAATTACAAAATTTTTTAAATTCCTAAATATAAGATTCAATAGAAAAGAGTTTCAAATTGTAATAATTTTTCCATAATTTAATTTATATTGATTTTATTTTTTATTTTTAAAAGTACGTTAATTATATAAATTTTTTCGCCTTCTTTTTTAAAATTTTGGAGTTTTTCGCCAGAGTTACGGGTTTTATCAGTACAAGTTTACTTTCTTCAATATTAATTTCTTCTTTGAATGTTTTAATTCTAATCTTTCCTGAGTCGGTGTGTTTCCCAATCAAAAATGGTTCTTGATTTAATTACTTCTTCATATGGTAGTTTTTCTTTGTATGCGGTTATAAAATTATCTGCAGAAATTTCTTCTATAAATTAAAAAAATTCAAGTTATTAATCTTTTTATGCAAGATAATAATTGATACCGTTATTTAATTATTAAATAATAAGCCTTACCATGAGCAAACTTGTAAATACGAGCCATTTGAGATAGGCTAAATGCCAACGGATTTTTTTTAATTTACATAAGAAAATTCAACTATCTAAATTATTCACGGGTAATTTTGGTAATGAACAAATTTTAATTAGCTGCATTTGTCCAGCGTTTTCCACCAATTTTAGCATCAATGGCGAAACACCCCAGATCGAATTCACACCTAGTTTCGCCTTATGAAGACAAATTTTGCTATTCATATCATAAGTGTAAAGCTTTATAATATAAATTTTTTTTACTATGTTTAGCAGTAAGTTAAGTATTCTTTTAATATTGATAGACAGCTTACTTTTAATTAGGATAATGACAAAAGTTTTTCATACGATGCACTTCGTAATTCAGGGATTTTCTGAATTTTCAATAAAATGTAGCTGCATTGTCTTTGCTCGTCTTTATTCCATAATTTTTTATGTAGTTTATCATTAAAAAATTAAATTTTTAAAAACAAAATTTTAATAAATTCCTAAATTTTTACTTTTGCAAAATTATATGTAACTTTAACTTTTTTATTACTGAATAAAATTTAATAAAATTATAGGTCAATCGATATGTATCGACATAAAGTACCTTTTTGTACGTGAGGCTTAAGTTATAATAATATAGTGAGTTATAATTTTAAAATAAATTTGGTAAGATTATAAATGCTTATAACTTCTTTAATATGTAATAATATTATTAATATGATAGGTCAATCGATTCGTCTCCAATCAAGGAGACTTGTATTTATACCTACATAAATACTGTAAACTCGATTTATAAAATATCATAAATGACCATATCGTCCTCACTCTCCCACAAAATTTATTAATATTTTGGGAGTGTAAACGCGTAGAAAAAATAGGTCTATTTGTACCGAAATTTCGGTATAAATAGCGTCTCTTTCAAAACCCAATATTCAATAGTCAATCGATTTGTCTCTAGTCTCTAGCCAATTAATTTGTCATGTTGTTACAACAACTTTTTAATTAAGCTAATAAAAAAGTCTTATTACAACAAATTTATTCCTAAAATATTATGAAATACATAAAAAAATGTAAGATTCAATATTAAAAAAATTTGTTACGTAAGTTTTGAGATATTAGTGGTCAAATCAAATTTATGATAAAAGAATTCAAAAGCAGTTTAAAAAAAACTAATAAGTGTCAACTCGTTTATGCAACTTTCAACGCAGGTATGACTTCTAAATTGATACTTTATGTGTCAATGTTTTTTAGTGGCGAGAAAACTATTGAATATGATTTCTAAGTTCACTAAAACTAAATGTGATTTTGATTTTCTTTCGATAACAACAATCTATTAAAATCATTACATTGGTATGGCCGTAGATCTGCGACTATAAACGTAGTTTCAGAGGTAATAATGGTTTTAATAGCCATTCGATAAACCAGAGTTAGTTATTACGACCAATTACGTTTTCGATATCTGTGCAGAGTTTAATCCAGATTTGATTTACGCCAGCTGCTTCCCTTTTTCAAAAGATGGGCTCTTTAGTTATTTTTCCATTTGTGAAAAGAAACGAAATATTTTACAAAATTGAAATACTTTTCGTAGCTAATAATTTATACTTGAATCATGTTAAAGGCAATATAAAATATAAACGAAAAACGTTTGATGCAAATAATTAATACTATAATTATATTAGTATCATTTTTAATATTACTCAATTGATAATTGAACTTCTGGGGCAAAATTTAATTTGAAACAGTTACTATGCACATTTTAAATGTATGTATCCAGTTTATTGACATACAATTGAAAGCTAAATAAGAGTTTTATATACATATTTTTGTGCAAATAGCTTACATATAGCATTGTTTGACGAATGTAATAATAGTAATTTGCGCGTAAATGTGGCTTATTATACAATTCCCTACTCTCATATTACGGTGTCATTTGCCCGATGATTCTATCAGCAATAATGAACAGGGAACAATTTTAGATTCTCCAGAGTATCAACAGTGAAATTCAATTTATAATTGATGATACGCAAAAGTTACGATCCCGTTTATGTCTATCAATAAAGTAAAATTTTGTCAAAAAGGACTCTGCAAAATAGTTTTATTTTTCAACTTCAAATATTCTCGGGATGTCAGAGAAGAAAGAAAAAAACTGGGGAAAGAAAGTGTAATACAACATTTACTATACACTGTTAGAAAAATCTGTATGAGATTTAATATACATGTGTGTGAAGCAAATATGCACTACCGCTACTGAATTGTAACATACATTGGTGAAGTGAATTTAAATAATTTAATATGCATGTGTATTAAATTTAATTTACAGGTCGTTATATCAGTTTGCGTGAAAACTCAAAGTGCTTTCATTTCTTCAAATCTTGTCAACTATTGGCAGTTAATTAATAATCTAGAGTTCGTCGACTTAATTCTTATTTATAATGACAGTGCAATGTACGTGTGGAACTTTTCCCTAAATTCGCTTTAAATGGTAAAAATTTAATGCGAATACAGTTGATTGTAGGTTAGATCTGTTATTTATTTGCTTAATTGAACTTTTCGACCTGGAATCCAATTTTATTTTTGGTTAATAGGAAGAAGGTATCATGTTTTATTATTTAGGATCGAAAATGACTGCTAAACTTATTTTGAATTTGTGTAAAGTAGAATGATCTGATTTTTCTTGTGAGTGATTCACATGAATGTATATGAAATTTAATATACACGCTCTTAATGGCGGTTATATATGCTTGATATATTAATTTTAATACACATGGGTATATTAAATTTAATATTATTTTTAACAGTGTATCCTCTCTTGCGCAAAATTGCATATCAAAAGCCTTGAAACACATAAAAAAATAAACAACACAAGAAATAAAAAAATGAATAAACAAAAGTTGTTCACCCAAAAAAGATAAAAAGATTTGTTATAAATTAGTTTTTGATAAGATGCGCAGTTTTTATTTTAATTGTACAAATTAACATTAAAATAAAAAATACAATTTTTCGGAAAACGGCACAGGCTTCAATAAAATGCCAAGGAAAAAAATTGTTAACCTAAATTATATATACAAATTTGCTTTTTTGAACTATTTTTTGATAGGACGGGATTTTTTTTTAATTATAAAAACAAGATAATAAAAAACAAATACGTCTGTTTTAATATCAATGCACATTACCTGTTGCAATAATAATGATATATTTATTCATACTATACATTTTTCAGGGTAGCTGCGAATAAAGAATAATGTCAAATAAGAAACAAATATTAAAGTTACAATACAAAATGAAATTTGTGTGTATGATAATATAATAGAGTTGAACATAATATACAAAAGTGCGCGTTTAATCAGAAATTTTGCAATTTTGAGAGCTTCTGATTTTAAATTATTCAATTTTAAATGCTTTTCGTTAGATATAATACAAGCTCAATTCCTTTTTATTCCATTCGATATATTTAAATCAATCCAATTCAAAATTATTAATTTTAATTTAAAAAATGTTATAAACTTCATATTTAAAAAATTGGATTAATATTCGATTCTTAAATTGTTTATATTTTTAATGTTAGAAAATAAAAATCGAGTAACGTGAACGCGCGCGTGCATTCACTGTTAGTATCTGATAAATAATAAATTATTTTTCAGAATATGCTATTATGGATCAAAATGAAATGATATTCACTTCTTTAAACATGTCGGTAAACACAAAGAAAATGAAAAATATTATAATAAGTGGAGCTCGAGTTTGTAAAGACTCCTGCAATGAATTGCATTCACTCTTCAATAAATATTCATTTGAGAAAATGGGGATAAATAGATGATTCGATGGAACTTTAATATTTTGTAAACATCGTTTGTCAATTCATTCTCAAGTGGCATTGTAATACCACAAAATGACGTTCAAGGCACGTCACGAGGGAATTGCGGTTCGTATTTGCTTTGTTAACAAAGGCGGTGCAGCTCGGTGGTGTTTTTCATTCTGCTGAATGCCCGACTTCTAACCCTCGGAGTACATTGTACCTTTAAGTTACAGTAAATTCTCAGTGTATAATGGACATGCGTCTCTTTGGTCTCTTTCATTTCAAAACGAGCTAATACTGAGGGTGTTGAAATGATAGCTGAGCGATCTGTAACCATAAGGCAGACTTTAGAGTTTAGAGTGGAGAGCTGGAACATGAAGAACGAGCCACGTCCTCTGCCCTTGATTCGCATACATAATTCATAAAGTGAGGCGTCACGTTCAAGTCTTGGGCGACGAACACGGGTTTTTCCTTTCTTTTTTTTGGGGAGGAGGAGGAACATAAACGAATGCAAATGAATTGTCTTTAATATAGGGTGGAAGCTGCTACTTCGATGTATCAACGATAACATGGTTAAAAATATTTTTCTGCAGAGATTGGGGCGTAACTTAACACTTTCAAGTTCCCGTTCTTCCAACGTCGATAAAGCAAGGATAATAGCTTGGCTTCCTTTGGTGAATATTCATTTCTTCCAAGAAAGGAGGAAAGTATAAACTTGAAACTCCGGGGCAAACTTTTTTCAAAAGTTTACTGTTTTAAAGTTGTGTTAAGATTTAATAGGATTCAAGTAAAAAAGTTGTAGACTTGTTTAATAGAAATTACACAGAGATTTTTCAGCTCATATTTACGATGAGAATAGGATTTTCGTGGATGAAAACAAATTATAAATTTATTCTATCTTAAAAGGAAATTTTTTTAGACCTGGAACTTATTAAAATAAAAAAGATGTCTTTTTTTTCCTGGACAAAAGTAAATAAATATTTGTCATTGCGTCCGCTTACTTCTTTTTTTCACAAATAGATGCAGTATAGTTGAATTTAATAGGGTTGCAATAGGTTATTCATCAAATTCAGATTGTCTTAACTAAGAGAATTTCGAAATGTGTTTGATTTTAAGATCGTTTTAAAAAATTTCAAATTTTATTTGACTTCGTTCCTTACACAAATTAGTCCTGAAATTTCTTTGGAATTTCACATCATTTTTCTGTAAAAAAGAATTTCTTCATAAGTAGTTTTCTTCCTTAAAACGAAGCGTTTGAGTAAGGAAATATTTTTTTCATTAGAACGTTCGAAACTTCAGTTACTGTGTTGTAGAACAAATACTTCTCGATCGCAAAATCTTAAAATCGTTTTGAATTTACAGAATAATATACAACTAGAACTAACAAAAAAATTCCTTAACCTTTACTCAATATTAGCTAAAGAACTTTTATTTTATTCAAAAGACTTTAAAAATTACGTCATTTGAAATATATTTATTGAAATTGTGTTATTCATAAAATATTTCTTCTATTTCTGGAAGAATTGAACTACTTAAAAAAATAAAATTATATAATTCAGGAACATCACTGTTAGATGGATATCATATAATTTTTCACCTAAACATTTCATTGGTGTATTTTTAGTTAATTTGTCAGTATAATTAATTTAAATTAACTTTTAAGTCGTGTTAAGAGCAAGAAAAGTAGTTTGATTTATTTTCTTTAAGAATTTTAAGTTTTCCTGTTTTTTTATTTCTTTTGAAATAAAATAATGTTTTCAACAAAAAAATATGTTTCCTTTGTATACCCAAATTTTGTCTACAGAAAACATTTTTGTCATACACAAAGGAGAACTATTAGTGAATACCTCATTTCGCCAGGCTTAAAATCAATATATTATAAGATTCTTTACTGTCATATTTTTTGTTTCTGTAGTGGATACATACCATACATAGATTCGCAGTAATATTTTTCTCCTAAAAATCCTAGTTGGAGTGTAGCAATGCAGGGGTGACTCCCTTAGGGGAATTTAATCTCTAGGGGAGAAGAAAAATGAACAATGTAAACAGTCTGACTGCTCGTACTTATAAGTATAAATGCAATAATTCACGGAACGGCATACTATTTCCACTCCATATTGCTGTTTCATTATTCTCGACTACCTTCATTTAACCTCACAACTTTCTTTTATCCTTCTATTCCACTTTAGGCATTTAAAATATATTTACGCAAAATTTTCTACCGGAAAGATCCAGATATAATCAATTTAGGAGTAGAAAAAGTTAAAATGCTTTCTCTACTGTACTCATAGTTGGTGTTTTTAAGATGTCGAGAGTAAGATCCAAGATATCTGAGATTTGCGGTTTTTACGAGTATATTGCCTTTTAGAGTCGTTGCCCTCATACCACGATATTGTTTAAACCGCGATCTTATAGGGACGATAGATCCAGTTTAATATGAACCTAGGTTCATTGTCTCGATATCAGATCGGATCAGGAACGGGAATGAAACCATTTAGCTGCTTTCCTAGACGATAGCTTTTCCCCTCCAGGTTTACGACTCTGAACTTTACTATATCTATGGATTTCGAACTTCTGTTATTTGTTATATAGAGAAAATAACATTTCGATTAAAAAAGAGAAAATCACATCGGATTTGTTTTACAAATATCTTTAGATGGTTCACTTGCTCTTTAATAAGAGAAACTGGTGTTTTTAAATTGTAAAGTTCCATAATATTCTGTAATTCATTTAAGATCGAAATCAAACATACTTTCTCATGAACCATTTCATGCGCCGAAATCAGAGCATAAAGACATGCATAAATCTAATTTTTCTTATGTTCTGATTTCGGTGCATAAATTCATGAGAAAGTAATTTTTATATCAATTTTAAATGAATTTTAAAAATAGAGATACTAAAAGCAAGATTTCCTCCAATCTGCAGGATTGCTTATGAATACTATTGAGAATTCTTTAATTAAAGCATAAATATTTAAACTTGACTTATCGACAGATATGTATTTTTGTTTAAATATTGCTTAAAGGATGTTTTGAAATGAGGAATTTTAGAAATGTGTGATTTTTTGGATTTTTTCTATTCCTATTTGGAAAGTGTAATTATCTGAATAGATTGGATCAAAATAAAACACTGTAAATATTATTTTAAATCAGTCAAAATATGCAATTGCAAAGTGCACAAAAGTACTGTTTATAACATTCATTTTGAGTCCAAACCTGCAAAAGGTTGTACATCTAGGGGTGGGTTGAAAAACTGTAATCTAACACTACAGGAAATAATTGAGAAGGTAAAAAACGACAATAATGTTGTTTCAATTCTATCGATCAAATTTGAGACTAATTCCCAATGTTTCGAAAATCCACTATTCCCCTCATCAGGAAATTGGAAGCTTAATAACTAATTGAATAATACAACGTGATTTAAAAAAATATTTAGCCAATTATTATATGTAACTTTAATAGAATCGTGTTGTAATTTAGTTTTTGATTATGATTTTTCTACTAGAGATCCCTGATGAAGAGAATAATGAATCCACAAAACGTTGGTACTTTATAATACATTTGTCCGATAGGGTTGGAACAAATTTGTTGTTGTTATTGACCTTTTTAATATTCTCTTCTCTGATGCTGAAGGACTTTACGATAAAACAAAAACTCTTTTTTTCGTGTAATTTTTTGCGTAAAGTTTTTAGTACTGAGGGATAATATAAAAAATTAGAAATCAACAACATATTCTTGGAACAAATTGGGATGACTAAGAACATGTTTTAAAAATGATGAACAAGTTTTGTATGAAAATACTTTAAATTTAACATGAAAAGCGATCAGTTATTTTTTTAGTGTTGAAATAATGCTCACTTGCTGCGTATAATTTTCTAAAGAACCTACAATAATCACTTAATTAAAAAGGATGTGATTTGTGTTTTTGTCTACTGTCCTGATTTATTGGTTTAAAATACTAAGACAGTTTAGTTCGTCGACGTCGGAACTCATCAGTTAATAAGCTTAAAATTAAATAGGGTAACAATGGAATGCAGTATGCATATAGTTCGAGTATTCGTATATTTTTCGTAACATTTTTGAAAGTTTTTTAAGCTGGTAAAATCATTTTGAATAAAGTTTTAAGCTAGTAAAAATTTTATTTTAAATGGTTTGAACAACTTAAAAAACTTTAAGAAACATTACGAAAAATATACGAATACTCGAACTATGAATGCTGCATTCCATTGTTACTCTACTTAACTATAAGCTTATTAACTGATGCGGTCCAGTGTCGACGGATGAACCTGTCTTACTATTTTAAATCAATAAATCAGCTCAGTAGACAAAAACACAATGACCATCATTTTCAATTATAATTAATTTGGCCAAAACCTCAACACAAATATAAATATTCACTTAAATTAATTCCTAATTTTAATTCGCCTAATTTTTTTGAAATGTAGCAAACATATAATTTCTTCGGATTGGGCGAATTTTATAATGAGAAAAGGACCATTTACATTTTTTTGTATGCACCCTATTTACTAGAAATCAAAACAATAATTTTTTAGATATCAAGCACATTTTTTTACCAATACGTTTTTAAGCTTCCAAGTAATTATAACTTACTTCATCCGTAAAATCTAAAGCAATTTTATGAAGATAAAATTCAAGTTTTATTTCCTTTTAATACTGAATTAGCTGCAAATCCAAAAAATTGCAATAATGCCTACTGAAAAAATCTAACTACAACAAACATTTCTAAATAAATATTTATAATTCATTTTTTATCACCAAAAATAGTGTACTTTAATGAAATTGCTATACTTTTTGACCCCATGAGAAAAACTTTTCAATATTCATAATATCTGACATTCTTGTGAAACCATAGATAGTTTAAAAACATTTTTTACTAACTTCTTTCAAATATTACGTAACAATTTTTCTCATGTTTGCCTTTTTATTTCTTAAAAAGATGATTCTTTGATCTACCCTACACTTTAAAAATAATTTCTGGGACCAAGAAAATGCATTTACTTGAATCCTATTTCTTAGCATAAGGAAAATATTCTCTAACAGTAGTCATTTTTGTTTAAGCCAGACACATATCTTTTGTTGATCTAAAGAAATGAATTCTTTGGCTAGATCTTCTTGATTCAAATAAATATTTCTTGCATTCAAGAAAATAATTTCTATGATACAAGAGGTCTAGATTCATTGAAATCTGATAAGCAGCTCAAAGAAATATTTATTTGATTCAACGAGTTCGATTCTTTGAATTGATTCTGACGCATTTGAATCAATTAATTTTGGCCTTTCGGTTTATTTAAATCAGTGAAATAATGGTTTGATTCAAAATAATATTAATTACATTAAAAATATTTTTTTTGTTACAAAGAGGCTATGGATTTATACCAATGAAGCGCATTTATTCAGATGAACAAGATATTGTGTTTACATAAATATTTATTTCTTCAGTTGAAGGAAATATTTCATTTGCTTACTAGAATTAAATTATTTTTAACAAATAAACAGTTATTCCAACTAAGTAATTTTTTTCAATCAAATATTTAATAATTTGGCGTAATTTTTTTCAATTTAATACTTCTTAAGATTAAAAAAATATGTTGTTAACTTCAATATCCATGTTTTTGATTTGAAGAAATATTTCTTTGGCATTTATGGTGAGGGTTACATACGGCTTTCCGCCTTAGAATTTCCGTGTTGCGAAATATTTGCTTGGCTTTAAAATATATTTCTTTCCATTAATTCCCATTTCCTCATTTCAAAGAAATATATATTCCCATTCATGGCACATTAATTTGGAACAATGAGTCATTTATTTGGTTTAAACTGTATATTTCTGTCTTCAATAAATATTTCTTTGATTCCAAGAAATATTTCCCTCCGACCAATAGGTCGTAATCCTATTAACATTTGTCTGGCTGTAAGAAATTCTTTTTTTTATTCAAAGGGCATTTATTTATTTGCCCCAAATAAATATTTCTTTGAAAATAATCAGGACTTGCACTCACTTTAGCCGAGTAAAAATTCACTTGGTACAAGTAATCCTTTTCTCAGTATATTATCCACTTCATAATAATGTGTTGCACTAATGGAAACAAGATGTTTTGCACTTTTTTACACATGAATTTTGAAACAAAATTTTATGATAAGATATTATCGATTTGTTTCTCTGACCCAGATATAACAAACTTGAAGGTCAACGAAGTTTTCCTTATGTCTTTCTCTCTTCGATCCATTTCTCTTTCTTCGCGAAATTGCAGCATATCGGTGCCCAGGATTGGATAGCTAACGTTTTCGTTATCTAGCCCCGATGAATTATTAAAGGAGCTAGATAGCGGCGAGATTCGCGGCATTTGCTTTGCGAGTATTAACCCCCACCTCCTATCTTCGTACTACGAACCCTCTTCATGGGGGGGCATTATCTGGTAGCCTGAGGGGCGCCATCTGTTTCGTCCGCGCAACCCTCTAATTAGGTATAGCGACAGTAGTAAGCGTCGCGTTAAATCTAATGTCGAATGTCTACATATTATATCCCTCGGGGGTGACGGCTCGACCGTGGCTAAAATTTTACGGGGTTTTTCGCTCTTTGCTAAAGCCTCTCGAATTTTGCGTATGACGGGACTCCTGAAATTTGCCTCGGAGATTTGGATGGAAAGCTGGGTAGAAAGAGGAAAATAATGAGATATGTGATCCATATTTTGACGTTTGTAGCGACGTGACAGGGCAAAAAATGCAGAGCATCAGAAGAATATTTGGGAATTTATGTATTCTCTTTTAGTACACTCAGTTTAGGCTTCTTTTGAATCACTAATTTGGGTTCAAAAGAGTCAGAATAATTTTTATTCTTTTGACTACATCGATTTCTGAAATATCTAAAAAATAACATGTTATTTTTTACATATTGAAAAAAATAAAAAAGTGCGGTTTTCTAGAAACTTATCTTTTCATGTTTTCAATATTCAAAGAACAAAATAAAAAAGATTTTCATGGAAATCCCTACCTTTTTATTTTTTTCAATATTTTTTTTAAGTTTCTGCTTATACAATAAAGAAGGCATCAATTTCATGTGAGCAAACTTTTTACTACAGTTTTTTTGTAGGGAAAACTATACTAGAGCAGGTCACAACAAATTTTTAAATATTTGATATATAACACTGTGTTGCAAGCAAAAAGAAACTTAATATACTTTTGACGACACATTGTAGACATTGTAGGTCTAATGGAACTGAAAAAAGTGTTATGTGGGAAACTACTTTTTTGTTTCGTGAAGCTACAATCGAAAACATTTTGAAGTTTTTAATTTTTTCACTTTTTTTAACTTTTAAGAAAATTTAATGATAATTTTTGAAATTTCATAATTCTTCACTATTAATATGTGAAAAATGCATTTATTTCTGCATATAGTGAGTTTTTTTAATTAGAGTTTGTTGATATTTGACTGATTTATCGAATTTTTAGCTAGTTTAGAAGCTGATTTTTCGCTCGTTGTTCGTTGAAGCAGTAGCCAATTCTAATATTCAAAAATATTAAATCGTATAAAAACGCTATTAATAGTGTTTCATAACTCAGTAGTCAAATTTCGACTAACCCTAATACTAAAAGCTTATTATACACGGAATTGAACGTACTTTCAATATATTAACAGCGAAAATGTATTTCGAAAAATGGCTATAAATAGTTGTTAAATTTGAAAAAATCGGGGAAAAGAAAAGAAAACTTCCAATTATTTTCGAATATAGCGTCGTGACATTTTACCGTAAAAAAGTAAACAATTTATGGTTAAAAAGGTATATGTTTGTGACTTTCAAACGAAAAAATTGGCTTAATCGCATGAAAAATGGCGGAGTTATAAATTATTATATACATGCACGTTGCACCTACCAAAAATTAGATTTTTTACCATAAAATCAGATTTTGGGGTTACATGAGAAATTTCGCACATTAGACTTTTTTCAGTTCCACTAGAACTACAATTTCTACTATGTTTCGTGAAAAGTATCATTTCTCTGTATGATAGTGTAATTGAGTGTCCGGATGCAATAAGGGCGCATAAAATTTTCTCGTGCGAAAACAAAGTCCCCTGGAGGCTTTCAACAAAAGTTTCAAATTTTAATTTTTAAAGGATATGTTTGGATGTGAAATTTTATTGCGC